>QEPC01002855.1:245774-319766 GCA_003113815.1 Sphenodon punctatus | reverse complement strand
CCCCCCCCCCCCCCCCCAACTGCCTGGCTACTGTGGGGATAATCCAGCCGTCAAGAGAAATTTTGAAGAACATTCCCTCAGTCAGACATTCCCTCATCTGTGCTGGGGCAGGGAACGTCATATACAAATTATGTAATTTGTTATGGTTTTTACACACAAACCTTTTGGTTTAAAAACCTAGTTAAGGCAGTATTCCACTTCAGTCAAACATCAAGACACCTACAAATTGTATGTTAAGGCAAGCTAACTATTCTATTCCATATCCTCCATATTAACACGCAGCTCCAAACAACTAACAAGCTCCCTCATTCTAAAAATACTCGCATTAATTAATAATTTTCAATCCATACCTACACTAACATACATCATACATGCCTACTTCATCCATCAACACTACTTCAAAATAAGTCATAAAATTAACACATCATACATGCCTACTTCAAAATAAGTCATAAAATTCACACCTTAATTAAATTAAAATCTACATGTTGTTGAAAAACTTTTATAGTGAAGAAAAGAATAAACTACATTTAAGTTCAACTAAGGTTTGAATTTTAAGATTGCGTTATTTTGAAGTAGTGTTGACATGAAGTAGATGAGTATATGATTGTATATGTTACTGTAGGTATGGATTGAACATTATTAATTAATGGGAGTGTATTTTTAGAATGAGGAAGCTTGTTAGTTGTCAGTTGGATGGAGCTGTGTGTGTTAATATGAAAGATCTGGATTAGGAGAGTTAATTTGCCTTGACATACAACTTACAGATGTGTTGATATTTGGTTGAAGTGGAATGCTGCCTTAACTAAGTTTTTAAACCAACAGTTTTATGTATAACTTTGACTGAGTGTTTTTGCATGTGCGATCTGGAGCAGGGAGCATGCCACGACAAGCGAGCCTGCCAGAGCTGCCCCCAAAGCAGCACTTTGGTCAAGCCCTCGAAAGCTATAAGTACCACTCTGAGTCCCCAGGGCATGGGGGTGAGGGGAGATCAGACCACTATCCCAGGGCTAGGGATGGGAGTGTGGATCAGTTTCTTGCTGAGTTCAGTGGGGAAATCTGAATCCATAAATCTGAATTCGTAATTAATCTGATTTTTTAAAATCCAAATCTGTAATTCATCTGAATCTGAAAATCCTTCTGCACTTCCACTCCTATTGTTCATATCTTCAGTCCTTGTTTTAAAATCATCAACTATCAGGATTTCTACCTCTGGATATTTCAAGTGAACTCCGTATTACGCGACAAGTTTACACCAGCAATCATCTGTTGTAAACTTTTGGGAGGGAAATAAACATTGATCAATATAATATCCCTTTGCTTAAATTTCATTGATAGCTAATACTTTGAATCCAACTCTACTTGAAAACTCTCCTGAACAAATTGCATTGGAGATTAAGATTAGCAAACCTCCCATGAGTCTACCTTTTAGAGTTCATTCTCCAAGCATTGTTATTAAAGGAATTATATCCATTTAAGTTAAAATCCCCTGAAATCCAAGTTCCTTGGAAAAGTATAATTTGGAAACTTTGAATAAAACTCAGCTAATCTGAATTGACTAGCTTATTTGTAAAACCTACTATATTCCAACTCAGCAATTTAATGTCTTTATTAGAATTGATCAACAAATCTTTCCCAGATAATTCAGTCATGAGATAGTCGTAGAACTATGCAAATTAGCTAGATGCTGAAAGGGAGATTACTAGTAAAATTAGTAGGTTTATTATATTAGCATCAGACAGTTCATAATTTATAGGAATTATATTTGACAGCTTGATCCTGTAGTAATAGAATTCCTCTTGGGCGGGGGAGGGCATCTTTATCCTGGTTCTCAAACACTTAAGATGCTTAAGAATCAAATTATTTAAATATAAGCTCTTAAAACCTACACGTACTGAAGAGTATAAATATGTATCTTTACATTGATAAAGTCTTGATGCAAAATATGCTGCAACAATTGAAGAGAGATTCCCAAATCTGTTAGCAAAATAGGTTACCAGTCTCTTTAAAGAAATCCTATTTTAATTGTTATAATCCACAAAATTGGATGTCTTGCTCCTTCAACCATTTAGATTATCTCTTAAACAAGTTACAATTTCCAACCTTAGAGTCCCTCCAGTCATAGATTGTGTTATGCTCTGTTGGAACTGATGTATTGTCTGATGGAAGAAGTTTGAAAATATTAAGTACCTGTTCCTGAGCAGCTAGTTGTGCTTTAATATCAAAACGTACTTTATTTAAGGCTTTAAATTCCAAGGAATTAGTATATCTAAATTGTTCAATTTCTTTCATCAGCACATTAATTTGATAGAGATTATTTACAGTAGGCATTTCTGCTAGAGGTCTAGGTGACTTTTGATCTCTTACAACTGATAGATGATTAAATTTATTTAAACACACAGTACTATCTAACTGACCTCTAAATCTTAAAAAAAACTAACCTAAATTAAACTGGAAAGTCAGGGAAAGCTGAATGTTGCGTTTTGGAAGAATCTTGTGCTTCTAACATGTTACCAACCCCTGTAATCCAAGATTCTTCCAACAACTATCAGTATCAACAGGAAAAACAGACTGTCCTTTTAAAACTATATAGGTGTTTTAAGTTGTACAGAAATTCCCTTTGAAGAGTTCAACATGGGGTTAGAAGCCATATGGGGATTTCTCAACCTAGACATAGCAGTTCAAATGCTCTATTTCTAATTATACTATCTCAAAAGTCCAGTAAAATGCTTCAAGGGAGCCAAATATAGAAACTTCAAAGAAGTGGTCAGATCCAAAGTTCTCAAGCTCTGTCGTGCTGTAAAGATTCTTATCAGGCCTAACATCACCTGCTACAGTTGTAGTTCAGAAAAAGATCATACTGGTCAAGAATGTTTACAACTTGATGTCAAAATAAAATTCAAAAGGCGTGCTTTCTTAGCCACAGACTTTCTTAGCTACTGTGGCTTTTCCTAGCCACAGTGGCCAGTGCCTGGAGGCAAATGTCTCCAGGCTCCCAGGGGTTGTGAAATACCTGATTGGGGAGGAGGGCCACAGGTATAGACACTGCTTCTGTAAAATGCTTTCCAGGCACCAACCAGCAAGTCCCATTCACAGCACTCACTTCAGCCACCCCTTTTCCATAATGGAAGGTTCCCTTCAGAAATAATAAATTTCAACATCTTTCATTGGATGTTTTCAAATGGTTGGGCTGCCCCAGTACTGGCCATGCCAACCTGCTTCACCCCTGGGTGGCCCATCTGTCTGAGACTGCTTGCACATGAGACGGGAAGGAAGGGGGAAGTGCCACGAGCAGCAATCATGCTGGGGGAATTGCAGGAAGCACCACTTGGGTAGGTGGGGTGTGTTAGCCTGTTTCTGGCACGATGTCCCTCACGGACTGCAGGGCTGAAAAATCCAGCCCTGTAATCTGCAAGGACATCATGTCAGAAACAGGCTTATCTCCCCCTCCTCACATGACCGAAGCTTCCCACGATTCTCCCTGACGCAATTGTTGCTCACGCCAGTCGCTCCCCCTCCCGTCTTGTGTGCAAGTGGTCTAAAGATGCCCTGCCAGATGTACAGGAAGAGTAGGCTATGTCTGCTCCAGAGCTACCTGAGCACTGGTACTCTGGAATATCCTGGAACACTGCCAGCAGAGCAGGTCAGCCGAACCCAGGGCACTGGCCCAAAGCAGAGCAGCTGTCCACCTGATGTGGAGACCCACGCTGCTGCTCAGATTCCAGATCGCCGTTGCCCCAGGCAACACCACAGAGTTGTGGATGCCAGCTTAGAGTGTTGGGCAAACACCTGCAACTGTATGGTGGAGGGGCACCATGCTGGTAGACCACGGCCTGCAGAACCCACTGGGTCCATCTGAAGTGGACCCAGGCAGTTCGAAGTGTGGGTGGATGTGCAGGTGCACCCCTGAAGCAGCTCCACAGGCTAGCAGCCCCGCCTCTGTCTGAAAACACCCATTGTGTGTTGAGGCTGCAAAGTGTGTCTGCAGTAGCCAACAAGGCATTGGTGTAATAAAAGATGTAGCTTGCTTACTTTGTATTCTTCAGGATTGTATCTGAAAAGAAGAATGGTTGGATTCTTTCCTGGCTTACATAATATTACTGAATATCCATAGGCTTCAGCTCTACAGCTTGCCGTCTGGACTCTGAGCTATTTTTGGTATTTTGTAGTCTTTAAAAAATCTCTCCCATTTGTGTGTGTATTGTAAGAAATAATTGAGATACAAACATGAAATTGCTCAGTGGTGTCTTTGTCACTCAGGAGAATCCCTTTAAGCAAAACATATTGCATTTGCCTAGTTTAGATGTGACAAAGGTATAACTAGCTTTGGGAAAGTCCATACTGGAGAATTCTTCCTAATTGTGGATTTGTGGAAAGATGGGAAGGTGCCGTTGCCACCAAAGTATCCATGAGTAATAATGGATTGAAGGTCCTGGAACTGGGAACATTGATTATTTATTTTTTTTACAAATGCTAGGCATATGCTGTTGGAGGGTATTAGAAGCCTTTCTTTTCAAAATGTTTTCTTCTGTCACTTATGTTCATGTTATTTGGACCTATGTCTCGGCTCATTTTTGCTCACTTTTACAGTCAAAAGAGAGAGAATGTCATCCACCTTCTTACTGCCATAGTTGGTCAAAAATCATCAGACTTTAAATATTGAGGTGCCCATATGGTGACAAGAGCGAAGTGCTTCACTTTGTTCACAACCCAGCATTTCTTGGGAACGCTGACCTAGAAATTCCGTGGAGAGCAAGGCTGCTTTTAAACATGCTTAGCAGGCTTGCAGCTGAAAATCATGCACCTTTGAAAAAGAGCGCAGGTGGGGATGCACCGGTGGGGATGTGCACTATCACACTTGCACCTTTTTTTAAAGCTGCCAATTAAAGACCTGATGATCAAGGTCTTTCATTGGTGGCTTTTTAAAAAGGCGCAAGCGTGATAATGGACGTCTAAACCCCGCTGGCACTCTTTTTCAAAGGCACATGATTTTCAACTGCGAGCCCGCCCCGCTTATCTAAAAGCAGCCCAAGTCTGAGCTATAAAAGATGACTGCTGCTAAAGCTGGAGAGAAACAAGCTATTAAGTAGTCAAAATTATCTCTCTTAGTGGACCAATTTCTGTTGAGGAGAGCATGCAAGCTCGGTGAAGCTTGAAAGCTTGCATGCTCTTCCCTAAAGCAGTTGATCTGATAAGAGATCTGCTTTGTTGTTTGTTTCTCTCCTATTTGGGACTAATGCGACAACCACACTGCTTTTAATAATTTTGTGTGTGAGAGATTGCCTTTTGGACACTCACCTACCATTTAATTGAACTCTGGAATGCCTTGCTATGAGTTGTAAGATTTTTTTTTTTATTTTTTTTTACTCTTCTGATTTTATAGGTGCCAGTGAAAGTGTAGGGACACACATGCTTGAAGCATGCAACAACAATCTGGAAATGGCTGTCACAATGTTCCTAGATGGTGAAGGGATAGTAGAGGAGCCCAGCACCAGTTCTGCAGGGGCATCAAGTGTCCAACCACATACAGAGTACGTAAACATCAGTAAGAATGAATAATCTGTTTTGAACAGTAGCATAGAAAGGTGGGAGTTTACAATGTTAAGGTATTTTATGGTAGGGTTAGTTGTGTTTGTTTGTTTTTTGTTTTTTAAATCTCACATGTCCCTGCTGTTATGCAAACGTTTGCATTGGTTTTGTCTGCTTTTTCACACCGTCAGTGCCAGTACAAAATGCACCTTTAGTGAAACTTACCTGGTAGAAAGGATAGTCTTCTGCCTGGGAGTCAGGAGGTCTGGATTCTGCTCCTGATTTTTGCCTTGAGCAAGTGGCTTAGTCTTGTTATGATTGAATTTCCTCATCTGTAGAGTTGCATTTGCCTGCCTCAAGGATATAGTGAGCTTTGAGAGGTGGGGTCTTTGCTTTTGAGAACAGGGAACCTTTTCACCACCTGCTTACTGGCGTCATTGGTTCAAATTGGACTAGTCATCTAAATTAATCTTTTTGACTGCATTGAAACAAATTTTTGGTTTCATCAAGTTCTAGGGGTAGTGTCCATTATAAAAACCCCAAACCCTTCCTCCGGCCCTTCCACAGGCAATGTCATTTTGTTTCCTTGTTGGATCATGCAGTTTTGAGGAGTGACTACGGTGGAAGACTATGGGTGTGTTCAAACGAGATGATAGCCCACTGGAGACTGTTTTTGGTCCATGCAGCCCCCAATCACAGACTTAGACCCTAATAAATGGGCAGCACGCTGTATGTATTCATGTGCATGTGGGCAGCCGCTCACAGCTTTAGCATGACAAACCTAATACATGAGCAGGCGCTGCACTCCCAATATCTCACCCCCCTTCTATGACTCGGCTGTGGTGAATCATGGGAAAAAGGCTGCACTAGCTCTTCCTTCTGAGCTATTATGAGATTACTTGCTCTCGTGTTGGGCACAGCCAATTCTAGCTAGGCAGCTGCCCAGCACTTTAAGCTGTTTAAAGCATGTTTGGCGCGTGGTCTGCAGAGCTCAGATGCAAGATCCGCAGCCACGAAGATGCATGCTGAGAACTTCATGGTGCTCTTTATCATGCTCCAGGCCTTCCTTTCTGCTGCAGAGCAGAACCTACAAGTAATCCAACAGATCCAAGCTGCCTGCTGTCATTGGTGCAATTTTATTTCAGGGCATAGACAGGCTCTCGCTCCATCTGTGGAAGTGGGATGCCTCGCAAGCAGGAGGCAGCTCCTGCTTATGCACCATGTAGATGCCTTCCTCAGGTGACAACGGATTGCAATGAGGATTGAAACCTGAAAAGGGAGCTGATCCTTGTAGACAACTACCTGTCAGGAGACGTGGCTTCCATCATCGCCAAAGTCCTGCACATGGCTGTACCCACAAAGAGACTTGTCTGGGTGATAGGAGAAAAGCACAGACAGGTGGAAGAAGAATAAATAAATATATAATATAATTATATGCTGCCCTTCCCAAAGGTTCAGGGCACCTCCATAAATAATAAAAAAAACATTAACTCATACAAAAAAAATCCTCTGCCCCCCCCCCCTTCCCCACTACCCTACCCAAACACAGCCCAGAAACCTCACCTGTATCCCTGCCCGCCAAATGCTTTTTCAAACAAGAAAGTCATACACCGCCTCCTGAAGATGCTCAGGCCTGGCTCAAACTTACAAAGAAAGGGCATTCCATAACATTGGGGCAGCAACTGAAAATACCCCCCTGCGAGCCCCTGTTGTATGGAGAAGGCTAACAGATCGTGCCAAGAGGAAGGCGCTGTACAAGATCCCAGTTGATCACAGGGGTCTATAATGGGACCTGGTAGGAAAGGTGGTTTTTCAGATATGTGGGCCCAGACTGCTTAGGGCTTTAAAGATCAAAACTATCAAACTGAATTGTGCCCAGAAAGCTATAGGCAGCCAGTGCAGACTTTGGAGCACTGGTGTAATATGCTACCAGTGCTTTGTTCCTGAAAGGAGCTGACCTGCTGCATTCTGCACCAGCTGCACCTTCCAAATAGTCCTCAAAGGAAGCCCCCCGTAGAGCATGTTGTTGTAATCTAGCCTCAAGGTGATGAAAGCATGGATGGCGGTGGCCGGATCTGAATCAGAAAGGAAGTTGCAGCCTCCTCACCATATGGAATTGGCGGAAAGTGCTCTTGGTTACCCCTGCAGCCTGACAATTCAGGCACAACAGGGGATCCAGAAGCACTCAAAGGCTATGAACCTAATTGACCAGAGGGAGGAATAAGGAGGAATCCCAGTCCCCTCCAGGTCCTAGAGCCACCCAACCGTCGTCATCTCGGTCTTGTCTGGGTTCAGCTCCAATTGGCTCATGCTCATTCAGTCCCAAATAGCAGCCAGGCATCGGGAAAGCACCGAGACTACAGGACCTAGGTCAGAGGAAAAAGAGAGTTAGAGCTGGGTGTTGTCAGCATATTGATGATGCTTCACTCCAAATCTCTAAATGACCTCTGCCAACGGATGCATATAAACAAGAGGGGAGGCAGAATAGAAGCCTGTGGGACTCCACAGGAGAGGTCCCGAGGGCATGATGAGCAATCGTCCATCACCATTCTCTGGCACCTCCGTATCAGGAACTAGCAGTCCAATGCACTTCCGCCAGGTCCCACAGTCAGTTCCTCATGGTCAACTGTATCAAGGGCCTCAAAGATCAAACAAGATCAACCAGATAGAATTTCCCTTGTCAATCTCCAGGTGTAGCTTGTGGTCAAGGCCACAAGCACAGTCTCCATGCCATACCCAGGACGAAAGCTTGACTTGAAACATGTCCAGGAATCCGACGGCATCGAGATGAGCCTGGAACTGTCTGGCAACCAACCTTTTTAGGGAAGGTCAGAGAGAGGCCGATAGCTGGCTGAGGAGTCCGAGTCCAAGGATGTGTTGTTAAGCAGCAGCTGGACAACTACAGTTTTAAGGGCGTCTGACACACTACCTTCTGTAAGGGAGGCATTGACAACCCCAGCCATCAATGGTCCCAATGTCTCCTGGCTGGCTTTCAACAGCCAGGACGGTGAGGATCTAGTTCTCAACTGGTTGCCCTCAACGCTTCAAGCACCTCCCCCATACCTGTATATGAGGCCACTGGGTGAGGTCCTTCAGAGGTTTGAGGTGAAGTGCCATCAGTTATGCTGATGACACTCAGCTCTGCTTCTCTTGTTTTCTTTTTTTTTATCCGACGCAGGCCCTGCAGTCTTGGTGCTTACCCAATGCCTGACTGCTGTTGGGGACTGGATGAGGATGAGCCGATTGAAGCTGACACATCCTTGTCTTTTAGATTGTAAGCCACAGGCAGGGACCGCATCTATTTCTATGTTCTGTACAGCGCCAGGCACATGGCTGGCGCTATGTAAATGTTTAATAATAATAATAATCAAGACAAGACTGAGGTGGTGCTGGTTGGCTGGTCTTGTGAATTGGAGGGGATTGGGATTCCTGTTATTGACAGAGTCCTGACCCCTCTGGCCAATCGGGTTTGCAGCCTCCGAGTGCTTCTGGACATCTTGTTGCGCCTGGATTGTCAGGTTGCACAGCAGCAGCCAGGAGAGCTTTTCACCAACTCCATCTGAAGAGGCTGTGGCCTCTTCTTTCTGATTTCGGATCTGGCCACAGTCATCCATGCTTTCATCACCTCGAGGCTAGACTACTGCAATGTACTGTATGTGGGGCTGCCCTTGATGACTGTTCAGAAAATGCTGCTGGTGCAGAATACAGCGGATTGCCTCCTTTGGGGGGCAAGGTGCTGGAAACACCTTATACCTGTGCTCCAAAGTAGCTTTGGAGTGGCTCCCTATAGCTTTCCAGGCACAATTTAAGGTGCAAGCTTTGACCTTTTAAAGCTCTAAATGGTCTGGGCCCCACATATCTGAGAGACCACGTGTCCTTCCATGCCCCACTGTGGCCCCTGTGATTGGCCAGGAGTGCCTCCCTATGTGTACAGTCTGTTAGTTTAGTTTGTACAGTGAGGGCTCGCAGGGAGGCGTTCTCTGTTGCTGCCCCAGTGCTGTGGAACTCCCTTCCCGCAGAGGTTTGTTTGAGCCTGAGCCTGGGCATCTTCCGGAGACAGTGGAAGACCTTTTTATTATGGTATTTGGCAGGCAGAGAGGGAATGGGAGGTTGATAGGAGTTTGGGGTAGGGGTGTGAGGGGATGGTTGGGGAGGGATGAGGGGAAAGATTGGGGGTTTGTGTTTTTATGCGGTTACGTATTAATGGTTTTGTAAGCTGCCCTGAGCCATCTGGGAAGTGTGGGGCAAAAGTTTAAATAAATAAAATAAATCTGTGGGTGATACCAAATGGAAACTGATCTAAATAAACAGGATTGGGCTGCTGTATCCTGTTGCATTCCTGGGGAGATGCTGAGTGGATCTCCAACTTCAGGATGCCCCAGCACCGCCTCCTCCAGATAGCAGAGATCCTTGGGCCTCAGTTGGAGAAACAGAGCATGGTGATGCAGTAGCTGATCCCAGTAGGGAAGTGTGGGGCCAGTGCCATCTGGAAGCTTGCCACTTCATACTCCTGTTGCCCAGCAATTCCGCGTTGGAAGCTCCACAGTGACCACTATTCTCATCGAGGTCTGCATGGTAACAATGGAGGTACTGTTTTACCAGGTGGTGTAGTTGGCTGACCCTATGGAGGTAATAGATGGCTTTCGGTGGGGGGGCTTTCTGAACTGCATAGGGGAGATTGATGGGAGTAATATTGTCATTATCTGCCCACCCCACAGCAAGGATAACTGTTTTAACCACAAGGGGCTCTTTGTGGTTCTGCAGACTGTAGTGGACTACTGTGTCCGGTTTGTGCATGTGCTGGTCATGTGGTCTGGGAATAACCATGATGCCCTTATCTTCTGCCAGTCCTCCTCCTTTGGAAGCATATACACCAAGGACCTTAGATCCACCACTGACTTTTGAAGCCTTACAGCATTGCCTGTGGATACCTCAACGGGCAGCTTAGCGCTACCCTCTCTTGTGGAGAGGGCTTTCTGGGTTTTGAAGCAGCGCTGGGGATCGATAGCCGCCAGGATTGATTTCTAGCTGGAGACTACTCCCCTGCTAACCACTGATGTCTGTGTTCGCCACAATATCTGTAAGACCAACAGAACTGCTTTGGAGAACACCTCTTCCCCCCCGCCTCCCTGAATACACGCACCTCTTTAGCTCCAGTGAATCTGTTCCATGACGAGCACATCCAAGTGGAACACCATGTATCCTGGGAGATTGAGGACGCTTTGTGCCGCCACATCTACTGGAGTGCCAGCAGTGACAGTTTATCAGTTTACACGTCGACAGTTTAAAATATTTGAAACTTTAATGATGCTTTAAAAAATTTAATGTGTTTTCTAAAAATGTTTAAAAGAAAAATTTTTTTAATAAAGCCTTTAGAAATGTTTCCAGTGTGTCCTGTTTTCATATGGCCCATCTAGCCCCTGCTTCCCCCATACTATTGTAAACCATTTTGTTTCCCTTGGCATTCCCCATTGACACTTGCAGGTGAGCCGGGTCTGGGAATGGCAATAGGGAAGCACAGAGGTTCAGGCGTACTGCCTATTATGTCCCCACTGCACTCAAGTGTAATTGCTTTCAGCCATCCAAGCGGCATATTACTATGCTGTACTGCCACTCTCCACAGCCCTTCCATGCGCAAATCCACTGTTGGAGGGCTTCCTTGCACTCGTTTCCACCTTTTTTTATGCACCTGCCATCCCCTCTTCCCTTCCAGCCCCCCAAAGTGCTATCCCCCTCCACTCATGCAAACTTTCTGGATTGAGGGGAAAATAGAACAGCTTTATTAAACAATGGAAACCTTAATTTAACTTCTACTGAAAATGTGCGGGGGTTTTCGTAGGTGGTTTTAAAGCGGCAATCTCCCCACCCCTTTTTCCTGCACCTTCCTCTTCCCCAGGTTGCAGACCCGCGAGTCCTCATTCTGCTGGGTCCATGTGGATGGGGGTTCTGTCAGTTTCCAGAGCAGTGGCAGACCTGTAGCAAGGCAACAAGGAAAGCCATTACTTCAGACTGCTGCCCAGCCTGGTGTTTCAGCCCTGCCCACCTAAGGGAAGCGAGAATGAGTACCTTAGGATAGGTTGTTGCTGGGAAATTTGCTGTGGCAGGATCAGAGCAACACGTGGTAGCTGTAGAGGAGTGAAGAACATACAGAAACGAAGCACCACCACATATCACTCTCACCCTTCCCTCCACGATTGCTATCTTGTTTTCCTCAGCCCACAGTCCCCCCCATGGTTCTTTGTCCTGCCATGGTGCCTTTCTACACACTTCCCATGCATACTTGCTCGCCTCCGGTGCTGCTGTGTCTTGGGAGTATCTTGCTGTTCCCCAGCACTCTCCTGGCCACCTGTGAGTGATGAAAGCCCTTGTCTTTTCCTTGGTCCAGAGATAAGTGTAGGGAATACAGCGTTGATGGGATTGCACTGCAGATGTACCGGTGCTGCATGTTGCTTGGCTGTCGGGCTAAGTCGTGGCCATGACGATGGAAAGCCTCTGAAAAAAGTAAGGGTCAATGGTCATATACTGCGAACCAGGATGAGTTTGGACAGTGCCTGTTTGAAAATTGGGGTGCTGGGCTTTGAAGGCGGACATGACGTGTGCATCAGCATGAGCAGGAGTGGGGTTGGAAGTGGCTGCTTCTTGGAGAACCCCCTGCCAGTTACCTCCTGCAAGCCAGTGCCCCTCTGCTGGCACCAGCTGAACCACCATCACTGACAGTTTAATGTTCATCAGTGAACTGCTATAAATGTTTTGTTTGTTTGTGAGATCAATAAAACCATAAAAAAGTTTCCTCTGTGTGACTGTGTTTTCACTCTGACCCATCCAGCTTCCCCCCCCGCTGACCCATTTTCCCTCCTTGGGCCTCTGAGCACCCATGCTATTTTCCACCCAGCAGCCTTTTGCAGTGCTTTCCTGATTTCTATTTGTAGATTAGCCAGCTGCAGTCTGAAGTTCGGCGCACTTAGATGCTAGTGCACAACCCCTTCCATTCCCAACTCCCACCCCCGAAGTGGCTTATCGCTATCCTATACTGCGATTCTCCAGGCACACACACCCATTGTATGAAAATCTGTCAAGGGTTTTATTTACAGGAAAGGATTTCTAGCAGGATTTTTTTTAACAATAATTAACTTGCACATTTAAAGTATTGTACTTGCAATGAACAAAGTATCTTGTATTGACTCCATGCAATAAAATTGATTGTACTTGCCAGTATTTTGTACAATAATTTTATAGGAAACTTTTACATTTTTATTCTTTTATTCAACCCTCCTAGGAAGCAAAAGGCATGAAAGGTACCCAGTACAGCTGCAAAACATTGTGCTAGCTGTTGCCATGTATGGAAGAGACTTCCTAGGTGCTATGTTTCCACCATCCAATCAGCAACCTGCCATCTCGGTGAATGCTCAGAGCTACCAGGAAACTGGCATTCTACAGTAAAGGGGAAAAAACCCCACATAATGAGAGAGCAATAAATGGAAGTCTTCAAGGAAACAACTCGCATCTTAATTATTGTTGCTGGTTACCAACAGAAGTACTGTATTCAGGATCTTCTCTGGCAGAAAAACCAAATTTTGATTGAAACCGGAGACAGAATACGGGCCTGTCATATTACCACTCCAAAATTGCAGTCTGGAGATCTTGAACATGAACCTTTTTGAATGATGTCAGTACTTAAGTTGGAAACACAGTCATAATGGTTGATTTCAGTTACCCTAATATTGACTGGACGAATGTCTCCACAGGGTGTGATGCAGGGGTAAATTTTCTAGATTCCGTAAATGACTGCTTCTTGTAGCAGTTGGTCCTGGAACCTATGAGGAGGAGGAGCTACTTTGGATCTAGTCTTAAGCAGAGTGCAGGGCCAGATGCAAGGGGTAACAGTGGTAGAGCCGCTTGGTAACAGTGATAATATAATTGAATTTGACATAGCTATAGGAAGGAGATAGACAAAAAAAGTACCACCATAACATTTAACTTCTTGAAAAGGGATCTATGCAAAAATAATTGTATATAGCACACCTTGACTCGTGGCACTCCAGCACCTCATGGCATTGAGTGCTTCACAAACAGTTTAAAAACCATACACATTTTTTGCAACAATTTTAAATGGTTTAAACCATTATTAAACATTTTTAAATGGGGCAGACAAAAAAGGAGGGCAAAGTACATTGAAGGAACTAGCAGTGCATCCTAAAAGAACTTAAGAAATAAATAAATGTTCAGGTGCTTTTTAAAAGTAAGAGAGGAATGGAGATGAACATCCAAAGGGAGGGAGTTCCACAATGCGGGGCCCGCCTGTTGTCCACAAATGATAAAACTAGTTGGAGGGAAACTAAAAGGAATAGTTGCGAGGGTTAAATGTGTGCAAGAGGCATGAGGTTATTTAAAACACTGTTTTGGAAGTGCAGATTAATGTATTTCCCAAATAAAAGAAAGGTAGCAAGAGGACCAAATGTCTGCCAGTGTAGTTAAAGGAGGAGGTTAAGGTGGCTATTAGAGCTAAAAATGCATCATTTTTTTTTTAAATGGAAAGCTAGTTCTAATGAAGAGAATAGGGAAGGGCTGAAGAATTGCAAAATTAGATGTAAAATCTTAGTAAGACAGGCCAAGAGGGAATGTGAGGAGCGATTCGGTAAAGATGCAAAAAATTAATAAAACCTTTTTCAAGTACATCCGAAGCAAGAAGCCTGCTAGAGAGACGGTTGGGTCACAAGATGACCCAGGGTGTGAAAGAGGCACTTGGGGAGGATAAGGATATTGCAGCAAAGCGGAGTCAATTCTTTGCTTCGGTCTTCACCACTGAGAATGTTGGGGAGATACCCGTGCCAGACTGAGTCTTTGTAGGTGAAGAATCTGACGAACTGTCATAAATAAATGACTGGAGGAAGTTCTGGTTCAAATTCACAAACTAAATAGTAATAAATCACCAGGACCAGATGGTATTCATCCCCGAGTTCTGAAGGAATTAATGTCTGTAACTTCATATCTACTATTGGTAATTTGTAACCTATCGCTTAAATCTGCCGCTGTACTAGAGGATTGGAGGGTAGCAAATGTAACAAACTGATGGAAATGGTTGTTAAGAAAAGAATTACTGAGCATATTGATAAACATGGCTTAATGGGGAAGAGTCAATGTGGAGTTAGGAAAGGGAAGTAATGCCTTGCTAATCTATTGGAATTTTTTGAGCATGTAAATAAGCATGTGGATAAGGCTGAACTGGTCAATATAGTGAATCTGAACTTTCAGAAGCCATTTGATAAGATCCTTCATGAGAGACTCTTGAGGAAATAAAGAGTCATGGGATAAGAGACAGTGTCCTATCCTGGATGAGCAACTGGTTGAAAGGGAGCAAAGAGTAGGACTAAATGGTCCGCTTTCACAGTGGAGAGAAGTAATTAGTGGAGTGCCCCAGGGATCTGTACTGGGACTGGTGATGTTTACTCCCTTCTCTAGATCATTAATGAATATATTAAAGAGTGAGGCCATCAAATTTGCAAATGACACACGGTTAGCTTTTTAACTAGCTAGTTAACTAAAAGATAGTTAAAACCCAAGCAGACTGAAGAATTGTAGGAGAAGACTCTGGCTGGGCATGTAAATGGCAGATAAAATTTAATGTGGACAAGAAGTGATGCACATAGGGCGAAATAATCCAAACTATATGTATGCAATGCTGGGTTCTAAACTGGGAGTTACCACTTAGGAGAAGGATCTTGGAGTCTTTTGGGACAATACATTGAAAATCTCAGCTCAGTGTGTGGTGGTGGTGGTCAAAAAAGCAAACAATGTTTGGAATCATTCAGAAAGGGATAAAGAATTGAACTGTAAATATAATGTCTCTAAATATATCTATGGTACAACCACACCTGGAGTATTGTGTGCAGTTCTGGTTGACCTATCTCAAAAAAAGACAAAACTAGAAAAGGTACAGAGAAGGGCAACAATAAGGGTTATGGAACGGTTCCTGTATGAAGAGAGGTTTGTTAGGTTGGGGCTCTTTAGCTCAGAGATGACAGAGGGGATATGAAAGAAGTTTATAAAACCCTATTTGTGTTCCACATCACTTATGGAGTGGTTATTTACCCGAAAGGTTTTGGGGACTTAATCACTTACTGTTGGGGTCTGGAACAACAGGGAATGGATTGTCCATTGTGGCCTGTTAAGTACTTCTCCCAAGAGACTGAGATTGGCCACTGTCAGAGAGAGGATGCTGGGTTTGATGGACCATTGGTCTGACCCAGTACGGCACTAATTGTGTTCTTGTGATTGGTCTGCTCTTGTTGCAATAGCACCCCTGTAGCAAGGCAAGACATTAGTTCAGGCCACCCCACTTCCACCTTCCTACCTGATGTACCGGCCCTCCAGCTGCACAAAGTGAAGCTGGAATGAATACCTGGCCAAAGTTGCTTCTGGGGTGTTGCGGCAGCATGGTGGGAGCGGCACACAGTTCTCCTCCCATGATCACTGTAAAGCCATGAACAACACTCCCATTTCCATTCTCGTCTCTTCTTCCCCCTTCATTTTGGCTTCCACTCCACCAGGCCACCGTCTTTCCATGGTGCCTGCTCCTTCCATCACCAGCCTGCCATGGTACTTTCCCACCAACTTCCTGCGGATACCATTTCAGCCCCTGCCCACCCTTCCTGCCCATTGTAATGGCCCTCCACCTGCCCAAAGGGAAGCTGGAATTTGTACCTGGCCTGGATTGCTGCAGCAGGATTGGATTCTTTGCTGCCTGTATAAATGTGGCCTCCGTCTCGGCGTGTGTGGGCGGGGACCAGGAGCAGTTGCCATGGGACCAGGCCAGTGGAGGAGCTATGGGTTCTGCACATGTACAACAAATTTGGCACGCGTTGGGCTTTTAAGGTGAATGTGTGAACAGAGGGAGGGGCAACTTATATCAGCCAATAGATAGGCACGCAGCCAGTCCTGTGATGATAGATGGCCAATAGTGGCCAGTAAGTGGTTCATGTGCCATGTGCAGTGAATCCTAGCTAGAACTGGAGAATCTGCTATTTTCAATGGCCACCTTATATGCTCCCCCTTCCCCCCCGCCAGTAGTGCAAGTGCTACCAACCCCACCTTCCTAAGCAGCTAATTGTTATGCCATACTGCCGTTCTCCATGCCCACCTATTTGCCACCCCCTCCATCTCCAGAATAAGCACAGAAACCAGGCAATGAGGAAAAATATAAAACAACTTTTATTTAACACTAAGAACTTGGACTAAACTTTAACTTCTTTATTAAATGTCTTTTTTGTTCATTTCCTCCTGTGCCTTCCTCTTTTTGTTGCAACTGGGAATGTTCACTTTGGTGGGGGTGGGAGGAACACTTTCCTCCTGATGCTCGAGTGATTCTGCCAGTGCTGGTTGTTGGGAAGGTTCCTGTGGTGATGTGTTCACCTGGCTGGTGGAGTGGGAGATGTCCCTGGACCAGGGCTGGTTCAGCAGGCTGCTGCTGGCAGTGGGTGCAGCGTGCCTGGACCAGTCATGGCTCAGTGTGCTGAGTGCATGGTACTGTGGCTGGGGGGTTGACTGATGGGGAGGCCAGGTTGGGTGGAATCCAGGGGCATGAATAGCCGATAGGTGCCATTTCCTTCCTACTGTCCTTGACAAGCAACCATGGTCATGGCAGCAACATGCTAGAGAAGGGAGGTCTGGAGCTGGGTGGACTGGTCCAGACTGTTATGTCCATTGCCACATTTATTTATTTATTTTAAACATTTACTGCCCCACCCCTCCTGCCACAGGTACATGTCTTCCATCTTCTCAGTCACACAATTGGAGTCCTCAAACTGCTGCCAGAGGCAGGCCTGGTGCCTGTCCACCTGCCGGTGGTCAGGTGAGCCTTGGCAGCCATGGCTTTGCATTTTGTGGTGTTGTGCCACACCAGCTGCCTTTGGTCCCAGGCCAGGCTCCTAATCTCATCCTAGGGCTCGTCTGCCCATGGTGCATTCTCCTCAAGCAGTTCCCTTGCCAAATCCACCCTGCACCACCAGTTGCGAGTACACAGGTCCTGGTTGTGCTGGGCACTTGTAGCTGGGGATTCTGTCTGCACCTGTTGTGGTCGCCCTGTAGCAAGACAACAAGGAATGCCATTAGTTCAGCCCACCCCACCCACCTTCCCAGTCTGGTGTTTTAGCCCCCACCCACCTTTCCCATGCAGTGTAACAGCCCTTTGCCAGTCCGAAGGGAAGCAGGAATGAGTACCTAGCCTATGCGGCTGCTGGGGAAGTTGCTGCAGCAGTATCCATGTGGCAGGCAGTTCTCCTCCCGTGATTGTTGTAAAGGAGTGAAGAATGTACAGAAATCAAGCACCAGATGTAATCGAGCTAAAGATAGCGCCGACCTGAAAAGCAAGTGCTGGTCCTGGTCAAAGGACCGTGCCTCAGGAGGAAGTTAAAGAAGTTGTAGGACCGCCAAGGACAGCACTTAGCCCTATCAGGAGTAGAAGCCCTGTGATGTTGGCCTTTAGGAAGACCAAGCAACCTGACTAAGGAGAAGCTGAGTAGGCCCAGCTGAGTGTGGCAAGGGAAGCCACAGGAGCCTCAGCATAAAAGGATGAGCTTGGGAGACGACCGGGGAGACTACCAGGGACAGACACGACGCCAAGGGTATTGCCTCCAAGGGCCTGAGGCTTGAGAGCTAGACCAGCAGAAGAGGGCTGTCTCTGGAAGCCTGCAGGTGAAAGCCAAGGCTGGAAGGATTGTGCCTGGCAAGAGGAAGAGACTATGTATGAGACTGTTTTGTAAAACTGTTGGTGACATATGTTAATCTTACTGTAAATAAAGGACACTTTGGGAAAAGATCCTGCTTGGACTGGGTTTTTGGGGTGCGGATCCTGAAAAGACACCCCTCAGGCTCAGCTCTGTTACACTGCCATTCGCACCATTGCTCCTTCCCTTCACACCTGCCATTTTGCCTTTTCCCACCCCTTCCATCTGTGAGCCCACCATGGTGCCTTCCCACACACTTCCCACACGTGCTGTTCACCTCCGTTTCTGCTGTGTCCCCTTGTGTACACAGTAAAGAAAAAACACTGCACACTTATGCAGCTGGGGGAGGCTGCACTTATCATGCAGCTGTGCAAATGCAGCCTCCCTCAGATGCATTAACCTACCGTTCACCACCACCTCCTTGATAATGGTGGCTTCTGGGTCCTCTCTACTCTCTACCAGTATTTCCTCTGGATCTTCAAATAAAGGCTGGCTCTCCATCTGAAGGGGGTAGAGCTGGAAAGTCACATTGTTCGTGTCCTCGGTGATGGGTTCTGGGGCAGGGACAGGCACAAAGGTATCTCTGCCAGTGGTCACGCACTCCTGGGGGGGAGCGTTGCAGCAGAAATGGGCAGTGGTGCAGATATATCAACCAACTTCTGATGCCTGGTGAAGGCACAGCCAAGCAGTTTTGATGCCACAATTGCTTTGTCGACACATGGGAATCAGTCCAGCAGGTTGTAGTAGGTAGACGTTTGCCTCCCACAGCCAGAAGTAAAGTTGTCTCAGATTTCTTTGTAGCCCCTTGGGAGATCCTTAGTCTGCTGCCGGCACAGGTTCATGTCCCTTTGGTATCCCGGCTCCACCATCTGGAGGGAGATCTCTTGGAACATAGCCTCATTGCGGTAGCACTTCATAAACTTGTATGTTCTGCCTCCCACCCCACCTGAGTGATGAAGGCCTTGGTCTCTGCCTCGCTTCCAGGAATGCACCTTTGGTGGGTGGATCAGTAGACAGAGTGTGCTTGAGAAGTCATGATAGTGGTGCTGGAGGTTGCCTGGCTGTCATTGTTCTCCATGACCATGGCAATGTAGAGGCTGTTGAAGTCACTCAATTTAAATGGCTCAAAAAGAGCAGGTGTTGGGCACATGCTGCTAACCAGGATGAGCTGGGACAATGTATGTTTGAAATTGGCGCATATTTGACTTTTAAGGTACCAGTGAGAGCAAGAACAGAGAAAGGGGCTGGAAGGTCACTCCTTGGAAAGCTCTAGGTTTTTTGCCCTTGACTCTATGGTGCTGGCAGTCCTGGACATAAAGCGGCTGCACACAACCTAATTGACAGGATGTGGCCATGTGGGTGCACGTTATCCCAAATTTGCCTGCACGGTGGACCCGTGATGTACCTGGTATGCCGTGAGTCTGGTGGATGGCGGCCTCATGGTAGAAGGGTGCTAACAACTGGTGGACACTGAATAAATGGGCAGTGAGCACCTACTAAAAACCCACCTGGTGTGAGCTATCGTCTCGTTTGCTTTTACCCTGTGTTGCTGTCTCTCATCAACTAGTAGTCTTTTTGCAGGGCAAGGTTGAGTAACATTTGGAGTTCTGCCCGTGTTCCATCTGTTTTAGAGAGAAATGGAAGCATTAAATACTGAAAACTAAAATACCGGTCTTCAGACAAAAATAAAACTTTTAAACTTTATAGCAGAAAACACAAAGTGAATCCCGAGCAAAACAAAACACTGTTGGGAAAGATGTTTAAAAGGCGCATAAGTGTCAGTATCATCGAAGTGCCAGCACTAAACGTTGTACCTGTCTAAAAGACACCTAGCAGAGCAAAGTCCATACACCTCAGTATCAAAAGTCTTTCTTCTAGATTTCTGTTGTTGTTGCAAACTGTTGCCTTCTGCAATATTGTGAATAAAACTTACTAATCTTTGTATTTAAATGAAGTTGGCAACCTTGACTTTTGAACTAGTCTGTTCAGTTGCTAATTTTGACACATTTCTGATTATCCATAACAATCCAGAGAGAGTGACTACTTGCCTGAGGAAGGACACTGTGAGGTCTGACAGCTTGCACATTTCCACCAGCAATAGTTGGTCCAATAAAAGATATCATTCAAATTATTTTGATTCCACCTCTGAATATCTATAAACTGATTGGTAAAAGAAATTTATAGCACTCTTAGCTTCTGTGTTATGTATGCTCTGTCTTTTTTTCAGTGACGTCTTTTATGCAAAGAACGTGTCTCATGTGCTAAAAAAGAACATTCCCCTATTTGCTTGCTCTGTAAAGCCTTTGAGCCTCGAGAATTTTAGTTACTTAGTCCCTATCCTTAAATAATGTGTTGCAAGATTTTTATTTTTTGGCCTAGGAATTGCATGCATCTTGTACTGTATTGTGTGATTTCTTTCCTTTTTTTGTTTTGTTTTGTAAGAGCCTTGGGGCATTTCCTGCCCCTTCTCTCTCATACTTTCATTATGTAATGTGTCCAATAATTTTTTCTCTCCTTGTTAGAGAGGAAGTACGAGCACCAATTCCTCAAAAGCAGGAAATTTTGGTAGAACCAGAGCCCTTATTTGGAGGTAAGTTTATTCTACTGTTTCTTTAAAATCTTCACTAAACTGAGTGAGTGACAAAGGAGAAAATATTGTCAAACTCTTCCTGCTTTTTGCTGCTGTCCTCCACTCCATCTTTGGACGGCAGTACAATGTGAGAGCACGCTGAATATCAGTTTTCTGGATGTCCCTTTCAAAAGACACCTACTTAAGTGCGCTTTCAGTAGTGCCAATTAGTCTTGCTTGCCAATTATGTGGAGCAGTATGCTACTAGCTATGTAAAACTTCTCTGTGCTAACTGATTGCATGATGCAGTCTGTTAGTGGTGCTGGCATGCAGGACTAGAAGATACTGCTTTGATGTAAAAGCAGTAAGACTGAAACGGAAGTCTAGGAAGTTCCAGATCCGCTGATGAAGAGGTTGTAGTTCAGAGACAAAAGGTACCATCGTGGAGACCAAATGAACAGAAAATGAGTCCTGAGATGTGACAAATGAGAACAAACTATTGATGAAATAACATTAAGGAAAGCTCATTCAATTACTCCCACCCTACTTAGTCTATAATTGTTTGAACGGTCTGTTCTGTTGGAACATTATTGAGAAGGATTGATGCTCTCATTGCTTACATGAGGGTGTTTGGGGATTTTAATCGCATGCACAGGACTTGGTATCCACTTAACATAGAACTGGGCAGTTGGAAGGGACTTCAAGGGTTGTATCTTTTATTCATTCAAATTTATATGCAGCTTTCCCGGTTCTCAGGACAATTTACAGCATATTCAAAATAGTTTAAAATCCACTTAACCCCCTGCAGACCTTTCCCCCAACCCTATCCCTGTTTACCAAACACCTGGCCAAACAAAAATATCTTTCATCGTTTCCAGAAGGCTCAGACTTTGTTGATTCTACAGCAGGAGGAAGTTCCATAATTGTAGGGTAGCCACTGAGAAATTTTCTCTGCACACCTTTGTTGTAGAAAGTTCATGGGAAGATGGTATACCCAAGAGGGTGCTCCCGGCTGACCTTGGAGGCTGCAACAGGACATGAGAAAAGAGACAGTCTTTCAGATACTTGGGGCCCAAACTGTTAAGGGCTTTATAGGTCAAAACCTTGAACTGTGCCTGGAAAGCTATTGGTAGCTAGCACAGACTCCGGAGCACTGGTGTAATGTTCTCCCAGCAACCCGCCCCTGACTGAAGATCGGCCGCACCTACAGCAGCTTCCAAACAGTCATCAAGGACAGCCCCCCATAGAGCGTGTTGCAGTAGTCCAGCCTCGAGGTTACAAAGGCATGGTGACGTTGACCAAATCTGAATGTAATAAGGTCGCAGACTTCTCACCAGATGTAATTGGTGAAAAGCGCTTCTGGCCACCGCCATAACCTGGCAATCCAGGTGCAGCAATGGATCCAAGAGCACACAAAAGCTGCAAACCTGAGTGACCAAAAGAGGTTGGACCTGATCAATAACAGGGGTCCCTATGTCTCCCAGGTCACAAGGACGGCCAACCATCACTTCGGTCTTGTCTGGATTCAGCTTCAATTTTCTTGCCTTCATTCAGTCTCCTAACAGCAGTCAGGCACTACCGAGACTGCAGAACCTGGGTCAGATGAAAGAGAGAGAGTTGGGTGTCATCAGCAAATGGATAGCACATCAATCCAGATCTCTACAACCTCACCCAGGGGCCTCAGATACATATTGCTTGGTGCCACCCAGAGGGACTATGGCACCTTATCTTTATTCATTTACCTCCTATAGGGAAAGGTATCTTTTTTTTTTCTCTGCTAGCATGAATACTCTCCCGTCAAGGCTCCTAGAAGGTCGTGGTCTGCTATGCCTTTTGCTATGCGGTTGTGCCCGTTTGACAATTTGGAAATTGAAACTCTGGGTCACATCTTAATACACTGCAACATGTATGATACCTTAAGGGAGCATTGGCTTGTACAGCTTTTGGAAAAATGGCCCAGTAGAACTACTTTTGAACTTGAGAAGTTCTTATTAGAAGATTTATCCCCTGAGGTTTCTGCCAAGGTAGCAAAGTTTCTCTTACTGGCTTTCATTGTAAGAGGAAACTTTCTTCAATCCTGCGGTACAAATTGTCAAAATCTGGTTCTCTAAGCATCTTTATCCACTTACGGGTCTGGGCCACAGGACCTTATGATGGCCCTTAAAGGGTTCCTTCCTTACTATCTGCTCTTCTGTCCCCCTGTTCCCTTGTAAATTATTTGCAATGATAATAATCTGGAAACTGGGAACAGATTGAATGTTCCCCTGTACCCTTGAAATTGTCTGAAACGGTAACACACTGGAAATTGGGAATGGAACGAATGGCATGGGCCTGTATGTGCCCAGGGTGAATATGATTTGCAGTTGTTATGCTTTATGGATTATTTTGTTAAATATTGTGCATTAGTAGTAGTTGACCCTTTTTGGGGGGTCAAATTGTTTAAGTATATTTTTTATTATTCATGGAGTGTTCTACTTTGTATAAATTTTAAATGATTCTGACTTAAGGCAAAGACCAATGGTCACACCAAATAAATAAATTTGATTTGATACACCATTGAACAGCAGTGGGGACAAGATGGAACCCTGCAGGACCCCACAAGTGAACTCCTGAGTGGACGACCAGCCATCACCTATCACCACCCTCTGGGTTTTCCCAGCCAGGAATGGATGGAACCACTTAAGAGCAGCCCCACAAACCCCTGCCATGTCATACCCCCATGTCAGTGCCCCGTGATCGACTGTATCAAAGGCCGCCAAAAGATCTAACGCATCAACAGTAAAGTTGCCCCAGTCAATTTTCCAAGCAGAGACCATCAACCCAAGGCCACAAGCGCAGTCTTGGTGCCCTGCCCTGGACAAAATCCTGACTGACATGGGTCCTGGAATCCAGTAGCATCAAGATGCACCTGAAGTTGTGAGGCAGCCACCCATTCAATAACCTTCCTAAAAGGGGAAGATTAGAGAAAGGGCAATAACTGGCAGGGAAGTTGACTTCAAGGTATGGTTTCTTGAGAAGAGGTCGGACGATGACCGTTTTGAGGTTGTTGGACCGCCTGCCCTCCCAAAGGGAGGCATTGAAAGCCCAAGTCAGCAATGGCCCCAAAGTCTCCTGGCTAGTTTCACCAGCCAGGATGGGCATGTATCTAATTCACAACTGGTTGGCCGCACTACTCTGCATCGGTTGGGGAGACTAATTGAAGCTGAGCCAAGCAAACTGGACAGGACTGAGCCCCCAAATCCCAAACTCGGAACCCAAACTAGCAGTTCCTGAGTCAGACCTAGTATGACTGACATTATCTGCAAATAGGTGGCAAACTCATTGCAGCAGGCAACTAATGACTCTAATTCTGCGTGGAGACAGCCAGGATTTAATAGGTTATTCATCACGTGGAAGAGCTCTGCTGGGTGGCATTTTGCAGACACTATGGTGGTGGCAAAGAAAGCGCCATAGTGGCAAAGAAAGTGCCAGCTCAGCATGGTCCTTCTTCAAAAATGATCTATGCCACGGTTGATTGGCTTTGGCACGGGTTGGGTGGTTTTAGATTTAGTCTCTCCAACAGAGCACCTAACCTCCCACTTTAGCAGCCTCAGGTCCTCCATATACCAGGGAAACCAGTGCTGCTGCAGCGGATACATGGGTGGCACTGTCTCAATAGCCCGAGTCAATACACTGTCCCACAGATGGACCAGGCCATCAGTAGAAAGGCCATCAAAGTCAGAAGATAAATCCTCCAGGGAGTTCTGGAATCTTTAGATTGGATCCATTAGACTCCCAGTGTGGGCCAACCTAACTGGTCCGCTGCGTTAGTGGGGGCAAAGGAGGGCAGGAATCTGGGCCCACAGAATGTAATGGGCCGACCATGACAATGGTGTCACAACACCACCCCAACAATAGGAATCCCCATTTCTAGGCCACTGCAGAGCATTAAATCCAGTGTGTGTCCAGCCTCATGTGTCGGACCAGATATTTTCTTGGATAGACCCATGGTTGTAATGTCAGTTTTGAAATCTTGCTCTGCCCCTGAAAGGCTAGGCTTGGTGTGTACTTCACAATATAAGAAGTCTGGGTGATCTCAACACCACCTTTTGAGATCAGCTCGGCTAGAGCAGTCAGTCTGTTGAGCAACAGTGTGGTCAGTACATCTATGCTGGGGAAGTCTGATGCTGGATTACATTTGGTAGATGGTCTTTACAGACCACTACTACTCCTGCGCTCTTCCCCACCCCTCCCCCACAACCCCCAATCCTAGGCTGATGCTGCACCAAATACCTGGCCAGCATAGGCTCGGAAACCTCCTCCAGCGAGGTCTCAGTAATGCGTACTGGGGACTGTTAGCACCATCCTCCCTCGCACCAGGGGGTTGTGGCACAACCCTTCTCACAATGCCTATACCTCTCCTCTCCCCAGGAGGCCATGGCATTGTCCCCCACCCCTGTCCTCTCCCAACAAATCTCTTCCATTGCATATCCCCCTAACAACCACCATTGAGGGGAGTCCAAACCCTTACTCTGAGGCAGGATACCTTACACCTAAAACTTCCTTGACAGATGACCTGTTCTTGGGAATCTTCAGGAAAGGAGATTTTTTCTAGACAGTTTGTTCAACTCTTGAACTATTCTAACAGTTAGGAAGTTTTTTCGAATAGTTAACATAAACATGTCTTCCTGCAATTTTAAAAACATTGCTTCTTGTCCTGTCTTCAGTGGCAATGGAGAACAAATGTTCTCCATTTTATTTGCATCCTTTTAAACATTTGGTAACAGACATATCTTCCCCTCTCTCTCCCTCCAGTCTTCTTTTTTCCAAGAGTATAAACATGTTCAGTGCACCAGCTTTTCCTCCTACAACTTATATTCCAGGCACTTGGTGATCTTTGTTGCTCTCCTCGGAATCCTTTCCAGTTTGTCCACATCTTTATTGATATGTGGAAACCAAAACAGAGCACAGTACTTCAAGGGTTCTGGCCAGTACTGAGTTCATTGGTGCTGTAACATCCTGAATCTTGGATATGATGTTTCTATTAATACACACCAAAATGGTGTTGACCCTTTTTGCAACAGCATCACATTGCTAACTCATGCTCAGTTTGTGACACGCTATGTAACACCTTCAACACTTCAGATGCTCCTCACTGGGAGTGAAGTGCTTCTAAATGTGATGCCATACAGATTTGGGGAAATTGCCATTCCTACCTTCCTGGGTTCTGGCAGCAAGGGGCACTTGTACTGCTGGACAGAGCAAATGGCTTCAAAGGGAAGGGTACTACATAAGTTACATTTTATTGCCTTCTATTCCTGTGTGGAAGAAAATGATGGATATTTCATTCTTATAGCCTTGCTCATGTCCTGTTTCACATCAGTTTTCAATCTTGTTTGATCATTTGGAGAGCAAAAGGTACTTCTGTTCCTTCCTCTTTGTTTTTGTCTCCTTATTTGCTTCAGATGTCTATTTCTCACTTTTTTCTTTAAAATGTTGATTCCTTTTCCTTTTAAGAAGCATTAAGGGGACAGTGTTTTAACTGCTAACTAAAACACTGTCTTGTAAAAGAGACTATTACTCTACTACAGCAGAGTAATAGCACAACTATACATAGGGTGGCACCAAAATTTCCCTGTTAGTTTGGGAAATAATTTTTATTTTGAGAATCCATAAAACAGAAAAACAAAAAATTGAAAGAGAAACTTCAAAGAAAGCTTGATTCTTCTATGTACACTATTATGATAGTCCTAGCTGTTTTACCTTTTTTGGGGGGGGGGGGGGGGGAAATCAACAAAAAACAACCCTGGCAGAAAAGGAGGATTAGGGATGAAAGACCAAGGCAAAGTGCGGGTGCATGGAGCAAGTAAGCACACTATGTGAGATTGTACAATGTCTTCACTGCTTGCATGGCACACAAGTTAAGGTAGGAGCCATAACCTGCTCTTTGGAGCATGACTAAATTTGTAAGTGCTTTTAACTTCTCTCTTAAAATAAAGACAGTGTCTTTTTTACCCTTTGTTTCCTGTCTTTTAACCAGTTACTGATCCACTATAGAACTCTACCCCTTATTCCATGACTGCTCAGTTTTTTTTATTAGTCTCTGGTGGGGGACTTGTCAAAGGCCTCGTGAAAATCCAAGTACACTATTCTGGACCAGTCTCTCTATTCACATGCTTGTTGACACCCTCAAAGAATTCTAGCAGATTACTGAAGCATGACTTCCCCTTGCAGAAACCATGCTGAGTCTTCCCCATCATGTCATTTTTGTCAGTGTGCTGAACAATCCTATTTTTAACATTGGCTTTCACCTATTTGCCCAGTACTGATGTCAGGTTCCCTGGTCTGTAGATTCCAAGGCTGCCTCTGGAACCCTTTTTAAAAACTGGTGTCACATTGTCTACCCTCCAGTTCATAGTTACAGAGGCAGATTTTACAGACAGGTTTGATATTACTTGTAGCAGTTCTGCACTTTGATATTTAAATTCTTTCAGAACACTTGGTGTATACCATCTGGTCCTAATGACTTGCCACTGCTGACTATCTACTTGTTCTGAAACCTCTTCTAGCATTACTTCAATTTGTTACAGTTCCTCAGATTCCTCACCTACAAAGAGTATTTCCAGTATTGGTATCTTCCCGAACATCCTCTGTGGCAAAGACCGATGCAATTCATTGAGCTTCTCTGCCATGGCTTGATCCCCCTTAAGCTCCCCTTTTACTCCCTGATCATCCAGTGGCCCAGTTTGACTCTAGCAGGTTTCTTACTCCTGATGTACTTTTGAAGAAGTTTTTGTTATTAAATTTAGCACTTTTAGTAAGTTGTCTTTCAAAATCCCTCTTGGTCTGTCAGATTATGGATTTGAACTTTGTTTGCCAATACTTTTAAAAAATGGAAAGCTTGTCTAAAGGATAATAGAAAGGAACATTAAAGTCTTCCCCTTGGTTCTGCTAGCCGCCTTTACCATTTAACCATGTGGGCAAGTGTTGCTTGGCCCTCTTGCTTCCTCTTTTGATTTGTGGTATGCATTTTAATCTGGATTCTACAATGGTGTTTTTAAACTGTCTCAATGCCTTTTGCAGACATTTGATCCACCAGAACTGCGCTTTTGTTTTCCTCCTGATAAACTGCCTCATTTTTGTGTAGTTCCCCTTCTTGAAGTTGAAGGCTAGTGTGGTAGATTACTCTGGCAATTTGCCACCTGTGAGTATGTTGAACTTAATCATCTTATGATCACTATTTCCAAATGGCTCTGTTACACCCTCCCCTCCCCATACGCACACCAGATCTTGTACTTTACGAAGGACTAGATACAAGTTGTTTCTCCTTTAATGGGGTTGTAGACTAGCTGCCCAAGAAGCAGTTATTTATGGAGTCCAGAAATTTGTCTCTGCAACACGCCCTGAGGTGACAATTACCCAGTCAATATGAGGATAATTGAAATCGCACATTATTGTTGTGCTTTCTACTTTCACAGCCTGGCTAAACTCCCTCAGCATTTCTTCATCAGTGTCACCATCCTGATCAGATAGTATATATCCCCACTGCTATACGTTTCCCAATCAAGCAAGGAATTTCTATCTATAGATATTCGAAAGGATAATTAGGTTCCTTTCAAATTTCTGTCATGGTTGATTCAGTTTTGTCCTTGTCATAACAGTGCCACACCACCAGCAACATGATTGCTTCTATCCTTCCTCTATATTTTGGCCCACTGATTGTCCTCATTCCATCAGGTTTCTGAAATGCCTTTCATATCAATATCCTCATTTAACACCAAGCACTGTAATTCATCCATCTTACTTTTAGAACTTCTAGCATTTGTATAAAGCCATTTCAATATTCTATTATAATAGAATAATAATCTGTTTTAATCTATTATAATATTCCTTCTGCTTTTGAGTCATTAGTCTGTGTTCTGGTTTCCACGTGAACGATCTTGCTATTTTGCTATCCTATATATTAGGATGCACAATTTCCCCCTCAAAACCAACCTCCTTTGGAGACGTCTCAGCCCGAACTGTGCATTCCCCAGCGCTTTGTCCAGATCCAGTTTAAACCGTCTCTACCACCTTTTTAATTTTTGGTGCTAGCAGCTAGATTCAATGTTGGTTAGGGTGGAGTCCACCCCACTGGTATAGGCTCTCCCTTTTCCCCAAAGGTTTCCCTAGTTCCTAATGAAGCTAAAGCCTTGCTCCATTGTCTCATCCACGCATTGAGACTCTGGAGCTCAGCCTGTGCATGGATTGGATTTTTCATGTCCAGAGGCTGGTGTAACTGTCCTAGTGGAGCTGCAAAGGGCTCTTCATGGCAGTTTCCTTGGGTATGATGAAATGGCCAGGCTCTTCCTCTTGCATCCAGCTGTCACCCAAAAGCCAGGAAGAAGATCTGGTTGTGGACCAGCAGAATTGAATTGGGGGACATCCTGGGAACATATCTTTGGAAGGAGAGGCACTATAAGAATAAGAATAATTATTATTCATAAGGAAGGAATTTTCCATTATAGCTCACCTGTTTGTTTTTGTTTCCCCTCAAACTGGTTTCTTGTTCTTGAGGATCCTCATCACCTTAATATGTTGGAGTACAAAAATCTTACAGCTATTGAGCCATGCAGCAATGATGTTTATACACATTGGAAACATCAGTCCCTAGACTTTAAACCGTGACCTAGATATTCTTTGAGGGAAGATTAGATGGTGGGGGGAGTAAAATGTTGGGAGAAATCTAACAAGTTCCCATGGAACTGATTCTTCGGCTCATTCTGTCTTTCCAGTTGCTTTCCTCCATTTCCGTGCATGTAATTTGGGTCTTCAACCTTTTGCACCTCAGATCTGTAGTTTGCTTTTATTCGTAAGTAATCTTTGATAAACTGGTTTTAAAATTACATCCAATTTATTTTTAAGCTCCTAAACGACGCAGACCTGCTCGTTCAATATTTGATGGTTTTCGGGATTTCCAGACAGAAACCAGTAAGTACCTGTGAATCATGATACAATTTTTGCTTTGTAATGGGTAGATAAAATCCTCTTTAGCCATAACAAAAACAACATTAGCAAAGCAACCCATCTTTTAAAAATAAACATTTAAAAAAGCTTAGTGGTCAGGGGGAGAGAGCTTGACTCATGGAGGAGTTAAAGCTCTAATTCTCAGATCTGTTCTGTTGTGCAGCTAGTGTTGCTGAGCTCTTGAGTTTTACTAGGTAGCACCCAGGGCTGCTTGGTGAATTTGGCTTTACTAAGCCTAACCACCCATATGTAAATCTTTCAAAGTAGCAAAAATAATTGGATTTTTTTTTTAAAAAAAACATCTGTCATGATTTCATCAGCCCTTGCAGCATTTATTTCAGCTGAAGGTTCAAGTTAAAGGCTCCCATTGATTCAAATAAAGACTCCCATTGAGCTTTATTTTAGTTTAAGGTTCAAGTTATTGTCTTCCCCACTAGCATTACTCATAGCGTGGAATCCGATGATATATCTAATTGAAAACCTACTAAAAGGCTATGCATGTGAATTTCTGGTGAAACTAAAATTTGTACCCTACTGTATCATCAAGCTGTCCTGTAAGAGATGAGTCAGTCAGTAGCATGTGTGAAAAGATGTAACTTTTGAAAGTAGTAATCTGGTGTTATACATTTAAACCAGCTAGGATTCTTCATTTCCACAAAAATATACATTTCTGAGCATTATGTCCTAGAATGCCTTTATTTCCTCGATATTAGGAACATATTTCTTGCTCTTTTTTGCAGAGGATACCTTTTTTCTCTAGAAGGGAGAAGTTAATTTGGCTATGTCAGCAGCAGGATAGGGAGGTTATTTTCAAATTAGCTGCCTATTCCCATCAAGCTGCATTAATAAGGAAACCATCCCCTTTTGAGTGAACTGTAGTATTCTTAATGTATGATTAACATCCCTTATGGTGCCATATTAGTTTTGTTGAATTAAGCCCCAAGAAGATCAAGGCTTATTATGAACTTTAAGCTTTCCAGGTGGTGTTCCTGGGCAGAGTCTTTTGATAGCCCATAGTGCAGGTGTCAGGAGTTGCCAGTATAAGCCCCCAGAAGGGCAAGGTATTTTATTTGGACCTTGAGTCTTATGTTTGTAATTTCTGTTTGAGGGGTCAAGTGTTGCCCGCTCAAGCCCCAAGAAGGGCCAGGCGTTTATATATTTTATTTTGAGTATTTCATGAGTCAAATGTTACCAGCATAAGCCACATGACGGGCAAGGCATTTATTTGGCTCCTGAGTCTTATGCTTCTGATCTCAGTTCCAGAGGTCAAATGTTGCCCGCTCAAGCCCTGAGAAGGGCCAGGCATCTTAGGAATTTCGACTTTCCGACATTATGATTGTGATCCAGGTGTTAGGGGTCAGGTGTCCAGAGTAACCCGTAAGAAGGGCAAGGTATACTAGGAATCTTTATTTTCCAAGACTTTAATATTGAACCCTAGGGATCAAGTGTGATCTAGGAGTTAGTTGTCGGGTGAAATTTTTGATTGTCTACTGTTCAGGGCTTAAGGTTTTTCTAGGATTGTACTTTAGTCCCAGGGATCAAGTGTATTATTTTAAATGTTTTGTTTTGTTTAATTATGCACTGTGGTGTACTATGTATGTAATTGTTTAGTTTGATTGTGTAGTGGCTATGGTGCAAGCTAAATGCCTAAATAAACTTTACTTACTAGTGTAAAAATATACATTTCAATATATTACTTTCATAGTAGAAAATAACACATAGGTCCCTATACCTAGATTCCTGTTCATTTGCCATTTCAGCTCAGATGGATGGCATAGGACCATCTGTCTATAGATTACTATAGTGTTTTGCAAAAAGTGACTAATGTTGCAGTCAGTGGGTGGTAACAAACAAGACAATAGCCTGCTGAAGTCTGGGATTAGTTTATGTAGCTCCCACTCACATGTTTAGCATGTAAACATAAATGAGCTGTCCCCTGCGAGTATTTAATGTGCTTGTGGGCAGTCCCCACTCACAGGTTTAGTGCGACAAACCTAATACATGGGCAGCCGGTCTTCCCTGCCACACTCCGCCCCGTCTCAGTATCCTGACCCCTGTCAAGGCTTACAGCCCGGGCGAACCATGGGAAGAAGGAGCCACACCAGCTGTTTGTTCTAGGCTTTTATGACTCTGGGAGGCAGGCAGTTCAGCACCTGCTACCCCTGCCCACCTATGTGAGTTTATTCCTGCCAGCACTTGGTGGCTGGGAATAACCTTCTTCTATGCACAGAATGCTGAGTTTATTGAGCAAATCACATACGATAGTGAAAATTGAAATTGAAAGTAAAAATTGAAATTGAAAGCAATCGGTCTTTACATGTTCTCGCATCCATGACTCACAATTCTTGCATTCATGGCTCATAGGTCTCGCCAACCATCATATTGGAAATTCCTCTTGGTACACATAAAACCCCCAGTCAAACATGTGCCTCTTGTACCAGCTCTCCAGCATCTTCTGCATTACCATACAGTTGGGGCAGAAAACATCCCCGCTTACCACGGTGTTCTGCGCTTCTGGGAGTATCCAAACCTCATATAGGGCAAGAGGTTCTCCATCAGGTTGCATTCCCTGTACCCCCGAGCCACTTGTTTCCCCCAAGAGATTCAGCTCCACCATCCGATCAATGCAGTCCCGGTAGCCCTGCAGGTTTTCTCTCGCTGTCATCAGGGCAGTGATGAGGGGAAATGGCAGGGAAGGTCCAGCCTCTGTTACTGACTTCTCCACTTCTGGCTGGTCACAGACATCCAGAAAAGCTGCTGTCTCAATCTCATCCCGTTTCAAACTAGTGTTGGAATGTATGCATGGAGTGTCTGCTTTTCATCATGCCGACATGGAACTCCATTGTGTGCACAGGCCACCTATGAGCACATAGGCAACCTTGGAGGATGCGTTTGACAGCTTGCTCTGTTCATCAGGCCTCACCCAAATGACAGCAAAGGCTAGGATATCAAACATCGGTCATTTTCTATTCCACATATAGTTTTTCCCCACAATTTTCTATGTCGCAGTGAAATACTGTACTTTATTCATCATGAGATTTAGTGCAGTAGTAATTTGGGCAAATAGTTTATTTCATATAAAAAAGGGGGAGATTCGTAGTAATGAATAGGGGTGGTCCTCCGGCGGAAATTATAGATACCGTTTGGTTGCGATTCGTATCTGTAAATTTCTGGATTTAAATACAGATTCATATTACATATACGTATTTAAATCCCTTTAAAAATAAAAACTAATAATAAAAAAAATAACTGCATGCACAAAATGACTGATGGACTGTGCTGTGCATGCACACTCTTTTCCGAAATGGTGGTGACACTGCCACCACCATTTTAGAAAGGAGCACGCTTGCACAGAATGGTTCAGCAGCCATTTAGCACATGCACAGTTATTTTTTTATTATTTATGTGTTTGCCACAATTGTGGTTCAGTATGGGTTAATCCATAACTGCCAATAATGGGCAGATATGGATTGATCTGAATCTGAACTTCCCACCCCTAGTAATTAATAGTTAACATATAATATATGCTAAGAACTGCAGTTAGATAATCAGTTCCCTCGAGAGCATGTTTTTGACTTTTGCTCTTAATATTAACTTTCAGAAACTATACAGCATTGATTTGAAAACAAGTTCTCTTTTAAAGGGTTTAGCTTCTTATTAGGGTCTTCACAACTCTTTGAATAGCTGTGATTTGTGTAGATTTATCACTTGCTGTGGAAGTATAGTATAATGTATATACAGTTTTATATAAAAACTAAAATGAGAAGCATGTGAAGTGCTAAGCACAATGATCATTAAACTGTCTAGATTTTCCCTTCCATGTAAGCATGCATTCTTGCTGTAGACTTTCTTTCCAGGCACATTATATCTTTCATAAGTAGTTTCTGATTACATATCTCATGTCATATCATTGTATGTTTGACATAGGTTTTCTCTTTATGTTGTGACATGCCTACATGTAGAAGTAGTCTCTTGGAGATCAGCCCATTGTTTTATGTTTTAATGTACCTATAGTATGCATCTGTTTAAACAATGGTTTATCTTTAATCTATTATAATATACATTGTATAGTATAATTATTATTCAGTACATGCTGAATGGTGCTCAGTGCACTTCACAAAATCTGTACAATAAAATATAATTCCATCATCAAAAAGCTTCGGTTTACAGGAAGAGTTAAGGCTCTTCCAAATTCAATCATGCTGTAAAAAGAAGGGAAATACTAACTTAAGGCTCATGCCTTAGCTTGCGTGCCATGTAAGCAGTAAAGACATTGTAGTCTCACATATTCTGCTCCGTTCCAACTTAGGCTGCATGCACCCACACTTTGCATTGGTCTTTCACTCCCAATCCTCTTCCTCTGCAGGTTGGGAACAACAATGAAGCTGGGGAATGGAGGGTTTAGGGCTTACATAACGTCCTTCCTGTCCCATTGAGGAAGACAAGCAGGGCCTAGATAGCGTGATGCATGTCAAACCCATGGACATCCGCAACCTCCGCCACTGCTGACAGCGAAGAGAAGGAGGATGAGAAGCAGGGGCAGCAGGCTCCGAGGTCAGGGCAGAGGTCGGCTCTCAAAGGTGGGTGCACCGTGCAGTCTGCTCACTTGCCCTCTCTTGCCAACATTTTACCCACCTGTGATGCTGGCCCTCAGTCCCCTGAGTTTCACACTAAAGTTTGACAATAAATAATAATTTATTTGCATTTTTATCCCACTCTTTCCAGTAAGGCTCGGGGTGCGTTTACAGCACAGTAAAATGTAATCTGAAATCCACAAAATAAAACCAAAGATTAAAATACCCTAACAAAGCCAAAACAAATACAACTCCCCAACCCCTACGCCTGCTTGCAAAACAAAAAAGTCTTACATTGGTCCTGGAAGATGAGCAGACCCAGGCTTTCATAGACCTCCAAGGGAAGGGAGTTCCATAATTGTGGGTAGCCACCTTGCACATCTCTCAGCATGTCCTTGTTGAGCAAACTTGAAGGCCAGATGGTACCTGCCAGAGAGCACTCCAAACTGACCTCTGAGCCTGCTGCCCCAGCCCTAGGTTCCCCCCAGCTCTCCTACTACTCATCAGTCCGCACCCCATGCAGCTGTCCCAGCACTGCTCAATCTGTACCCTCAGCCCTTGTAACTCTAGTGCTGCCCCATAATCCACAACTGCAGCTAATCCTCTCTGCAGCTGCTGCTGCTCAATCCCCACCTGCTGCAACCCTGCCCTTCTAGCACTGGCATAGCCCACCTGTTCACTGCCCCTCAATTGCCACCCGCAGCCCCTGCTCAGCTCTGGATTCCTCGACAGGTCTCCCATTGCCCCCTCAACCCCTCCATTCTCCAGCTTCAGTGTTGCCCCCTACCTGCAGAGGAAGAGGATCGGGAGTGAAAGACCAATGCCAAGTGTGGGTACATGGATTAACAGGTTTTTTTGATCATGGAATTTCCTGTCATTTTTAAAAGGGTATTCAGGAAATAGGAAATAGAATTTATTTTACGGCAATTTGGCTCTCGCCATAGCCGAAGCTTGGATAAATATAAATATAGTATAAAGTCAATCAACCAACTTGGGTACATAGTTGTATAACACATATAGGTACAATACACAAAATCCAATTGCATAAACACCATCTGAAATAGGTAATGGGTAACCACCCCTCTGTCCCGCCAAGCGAAAGGGGCACAGAGAAATTGTAGTAGGATGGTAACCAACCTTAACAGTCCCAAGAGACATTTCCTAATCAACTAGCATGTCGTATCAGCAGCCGCTAGTTCTCCCTGTCTGAGTTTAATTCGCTCCCTGCGTTTGGTTGTCAGCCTGACAAAAACTGCAATGGCCAAGATTGCATCCCTATCCTTCATCCTCAGTAATACCTCATAAGTTTTGCTCTGTTTGGCCCCTCCGCCATCATTTAGCATCAGGGTCAACCACGCTGATCTTAATGCAGTGAGCTGAGGGCAGCGTGACAAAAAATGATCCATAGCATCAACCTCATGCAGACTGCATAATCAAAAACGTTGGTCGTGGGGAATCTGTCCATACCTGCCCTCGACAAATGCAGAGCTTACCAGATGGAATCTTAAATTCATATAGCACCGACGCAGCTCCGATGAGGAGATCTAAATATTTCTCGAAACCAAAGGAGGTTTTAACTAGTTTCAGCCCTGGTGCCACTTTCCACTGCGAAATCGTACCTAAGTCCTCCTGCCAAGCGATATCTTGAATTCTCTGAATGACCTCTGACTTGATAGCCTTGAGTTCTCTCCCCTGGAAACACTCAAACGAAAAACCCAAATCCCTGAGTAACCTCCAGAGGTAGAGCACCCAAGGATATGGGCGGGATCCCAGAGAAGTTAACTCCTCCCTCAAACACTGCACCGAAAGTGCTGTCTCCTGTTTGGCCAACAGCCACAGCCAAAATCTGACATAGGCCTCTTTGGCCCTTGCCCCCAAGGAGACAACACCTACCTCTGCCCTCAGTATTGCTCATGGGACCCCGGGGGGGGGGCTAAGGAGACGTCGGAGGAAGAAATTCTGGGTTCTTTCCAGGGCCCGCTCATCCAAGTTAGGGATGAGCTCCGTCCCGAAAATTGCCATGGGTGGAACCTTGGCACAGTAAACCCCAATAAAAGGTGACAAAGGGACCCCCCCTAAACAAGGTGGCTGCTCTAGCGATGGCCCCAGCTGCCCTTAGGGCCTTATTGGTTCTTGTCTGCAAATGCGCGGCCCAAGAGCCGCTGGCGGAAAAAAACACGCCAAGATAGCTAAATGACTTTACCACCTGGAATTTTCCCACCGCAGAGCTCCAAAAATGGGGAGGGTTCTTCTGGCCTACTATCATTATCTTGGATTTCTCTGGATTGATTTTTAGGCCATTTGTCACGCTATAGTCGTGAAATGCCCCAATAGCCTGACGCAAGCCAACCTCTGACTGAGCCATCAGAACTAGGTTGTCGGCAAACTGGAGAAACCCCATCTGGGTATTGCCATCAAATAAAGATTGAATAGGAGGGGGCCAAGACACAACCTTGTCGGACCCCCCTCCTGATTTGGAACCCAGTAACACTACCTCCCCCTCCGCCATCCCTCACCCTCACCCAAGCACTATTGTTAGTGTATAGGTGGATTATGGGGAACAGTATCTTCTTGTCTAGGCCCATCTTGAATAATTTGGCCCACAGTCTATTCCAGGGGACGCTGTCAAAAGCCTTAGTCAGGTCTAGGGAGGCCATATAGAACTTGCTTTTCTTGATCTTATGATATTTAAATATAAGATGCTGCAAAATAAAACAGCAGTCTATGGTTGATCTGGCCTTCCTAAATCCAAACTGTTCTTTTGGAATGATAGCCCTTCCCTCTACCCACATGTTCAGGTGTTCAAGGAGAAGCTTAGCATATAATTTGCCCACAATTGACACAAGGCTGATAGGCCTATAGCATGAAGGATCCCAAATCTGGCCCTTCTTGTAAATAGGGACTATATAGCTGATAGACCAGGATCGGGGCACAATGCCCGTGTTGGCTACTGTAGTGAATAGAGTGGACAGATGATAGGGCCACCTCTTGGGAGCGGCTTAAAGGACCTCGGCTGTGACCCCATCGGGCCCCGCCGCCTTTCTCACTTTCAAGGTCATAATAGCACTAAAAATAGTGGGCTCCGAGAACTCTTCCTTCTGCCATAAACAACCTCCCTCACTCCTTTTCGAAACAATTAAGTCATCTAGCCCCAACTCCCGATCTTCGTACAGATCAGCAAAGAAAGATTCCCACTGGGAAGGGGAAATTCCTTGGCTTCCCGCTCCACTCTTCGGCTTTATAATGGCATTGAGGGCAGTCCAAAACCTACTTGAATTCCCCGTTGCCAAATCCACTGCCATATTTGCCCACATCCTATTATAATACTCAGCCCGCTTAGCTCTCAGCAGTTTAGAGTAGGCTAGACTGAAGTTCCTAAATTCATCCCAACGTCTCACATCTTGGTCCCCAGTCCATTTTCGCTTGAGCGAAAAGCTAACTGGGCCTTCATTCTTCTACACTCCATATCATACCACTTGTCTTCATCTTTAAATGAGGCAGCCTTGGGCCCAGATCTCAGGGAATCTGTGAGGAGCCTCAAAATGCCCTCATAATATCTCATTTGCCCACTAGGGTCCCTACATCTGTCAAGTTGGGTGAACAGATGGGCAAAATTGGAGGACTGAAAGAGATCCTGCATTGTCCTAACCATCTCTCCAGGAGTCAAAGCTCTTATTTGCAGGGAGACCCTTCCCCCTTTAGACCTCCCAGCCCTAGATCTCAAAGCCCCCTCCCCTTTAATTAAAAAACGGAGGGCGACATGGTCGCCCTCAGGTCTTACAACCAATTCCAGATGGGTAAAGGAACCGCAGAGTCGAGCCTCCACCAAAATTAGATCGACTCTACTTCTACCCTGCAGTCCAAAAAAGGTGAAACCCTCTTCTATGGTGGTCAAAGGGGCTTCTTCCAGAGCAATAAGATCCAATCTAGAAACCAACCCTTCCAGTATCCTCCTTCACTGAGCAACCTCTGACAACCCCTCTAACTCCCGTCTTGAGATCGAGGGGGTCTCCCGGCTATTGCCCAAACAGGTATTCCAATCACCCAAGAAGACGAAAACTGCCTGTGGAAACTGGTCCTCGAGTAGGCGAAACTCCCTCTCCATGGCTACCCAAACATCCTCCTCATAGTAGGGAGATGTAGTGGGAGGAATATATTCATTAAAGACTATAAATTGGGTTCTAGATTGGCCCAATCATATCGATCCTACTTGGTATTCCGACCGCCTAGTACCGAGCAAAGAGAATTTGGACAAACAATTGTTAGAAACACAAAAAGCAAGCCCTCCAGAACAGGGCTGGCCCCAGGGTTTGCGGGGCCATGTGCGAAGTCTTGGTGCAGGGCCTAATTTGCATCATTTCAGAACACACGCCCCATCAGCCACACCACTTATCCCTTAGCTTCCCACACACAGCGCCCCTCTTACTATTGTCCTGGGTATGACATATTATATTCTTTCACCATTGTTAGTAAATACAAGCTTCCAGATTCAGCTCCATTATGAAGACCATTGAAATTCATGGAGACTCTTGTCCCCTCTATCTCTGATTAATAGTGCCTAGTGGACTTGCATGAGTAATTAGAGCTGAAAAGGGCAAAACATTCAAAACTGAAAAATAGGACTTTTCAATAGCACCACATTGAAGTAATTGTAAGTGTTTTCTTTCCAGAAGGAAAATTTTACCACGTCTTACTGTTACTGGGTGCTCACTTTACCTAGACTTTAGGAGATAAAGTGGGTGGGATGGGTCTTCTGTTTGGCAAAGGAACAAATTCCTACATCTGGCCTATGGATCCAGTACCCTACTCTCAAGAGCGAGCTCAGAGGAACGAGACAGAGTTAAGACAAATCAAAGGAAACAGCTTTTCACTCAATCATAGAATTTTAGGACTGGAATTGATGCCAAGGGTCATCTAGTCCCTTGGTTCCATCAACGTATGGAACTCCTTGCCAGGGGATGGTGTGAAAGCCAACAGCATAACTATGGAAAGATTAGATAAGATCTTAGAGGACAGGTCCATAAATTGCTGTTCAAGACAATCATGTGATGAGATCTCTGACTATGGGAGTGGGGAGTGAAGAACTCCTTTATGCTTCTCTTTATACTGCCCTATCCTTCAAGATCCCCCACCTCCCACAGAGCTGGAAGTGACCTCAAGGGTCATCTACTCCAGCCCCCAACACCACTGCAAGACCTGCCACACCCCAACCATCTGCACAGAAAAAATCCTACCAGTAGCTATAAGTAGGGAGTGGGACCAACCAGAGAATACCAATGCCTGAAATAACAGAGGACAATTTTAGAAAACTAAAGACCTAGCTATTCCCTTATAACTAAGCTTAATGCATCAAGTTCCTGAATTTATCTCTTTCCTTATGTTCCCCTTCTCTCTCTCCACCCCTTGTTGTCCAAATAAAAGCGGGGGGGGGGGGGGAATCTGCTTCCTTTCCCCAACCCTTTTCTTGACACCTGACACCAGCTCTTCCAAACTCCAGGAAAATCACTGTGTGTCTGACCAATAGTTGAAAATCTCCCCTATCCCATTGGAGTTGGGTTTTTTTTTTGGTTTTTTTAAAAAAGGAAATGTATTAGAGGACTGATCCTAAAGCACACTGAAGTCAAAGGGCTCCCATGCATTTCAGAGACCTTTGGATCAAACTTTAAATCTGTACTAGGTCCTAATGAGAAGTGGTGAGTTGGATAAGTCAAGCTCTAACTTCCATCTCTAAGTTCTGTTTATATATGTTAGTTTCTTTGTCTAAAGCAGGGCTGGGGAATCTCCCACCTACACCCTCTGGGCCAAATCTGGCCAGTTGCTGCTTTTTATTTGACTCTTTTCCAGTTTACAGATCTGGTCCCTGGATCCAGTCCCTACCCCAAGCCCTGAAATGGTAAATGTGGGGAGAAGGGAGTGGAGAGGAGAGCATGCAAGGATTGAGGAAGGATTCATGGCATAAGTCAGGGGAAGTTAAACTTTTCCCTCCCAGGGCCACTTGGAAAACTAGTAGAAGCACCACATAAAAGCTGGGGGCAGGCAGAGTGCTTAAGCAGTGTGCTTAGGAAGAGGAAGGTACCGAGATCATGGATGTGTGTCATGGATCTGTCCCCTAATTGTTGAATGCATGCCCTCATCTCTGGTCCCTTTCAGCATGGGGCCCTGTCATGGGAGGGGGGATGTCTCACACAAAGAGATACTCATGATGCATCCAGCTCCTACATGCCTATCTATGCCCAACAGCTCTTCTGGCCCCCAAGTGTCCATGTCCCCATCTCAGTCTCCCCACAGCCTGATCCCATGAACTCTGCTCCCCAGCTCTCCCTGGGGAGGAGCAGGCTGCAGTCCTTTGAGTTAGACGTTTTTTAACTTTGAAAACAAAAGAGAAAAGCAACTCCCTCTGGGAGTGACCCCAAGCAAACTTTCTTCAAACTGAGCTGCGCCAAAGCAGAGAGTGGGAGAAGCAACAGCAGCTTTGCAAGAGAAGCTCACAACAAAAGCTGCAGTCTCAGGGTAGTGAAGAGGGTCTCATTCACTCTCCAGGCTGAGGGTTTTTACCTGCTACACCTCAGGATCCAGCCAGATCTGGTGTAACCCTCCCAAGCTCCTTTGAATTTGCCTCCAGCCCAGACTTAAGCAGTAGACTGCAGAGCACATCCAACCCTAGGCTGCCTTATGGCACCCAACTTGCTTTGCTCTGCTGCTTTGGACTGGAGAGCAGATAACTCACATGGAGAGTTTGTTTACAACTCAATCAACAAACAGCTTATTTCCCAGTCTGATCGGGTGTCCCCGCGGCAGCAGCAGGTGAGGGATGGAGTCCGGAGCCAGGGAGGGGAGGAAGAACTTACTGGGGGAGAAGCTGGCTGTAACCTGCCGCTCAGCCAGGCAAGTGCAGGGCCCAGCTGACCGCGGGGCCATGTGCGGCCACACATGTGACACATGCCTGGGGCCGGCCCTGCTCCAGAAATCCTCTCTCTTCCCCCCTTCTTCCCATCTTGGAGGAAAACCTGGAACCCTTCTATATCTATTTTGTCTTCCAGATTTGCCCAGGTCTCTTGTAGGCAAATGAGGTCAAAGGATATTAGGAAGTCCGGCCAATCCCTGTCCCCCAGTTTGACTTTAACTGCTGATATATTCCAAGACATCACAGAAAAGCCGCCCGCCCCCCCCGCCGCCCAATTGATGGCCCAAGCATTCATCCGCATAGGGGAAGCTGAGTCCCTATGTCATCCTGGAGCGAGGGTACTCTGGGGGCAATTTCCATTTGGGTCTACTGCCACCATAGCCATATTGCCGGAATTGATCGATATCGCATCACTAGCTCTTAGACTTGGGGCATCGCCTTTCTCCCTAGCCTGAGTGAAATACCTCAGTAAGGTTGGTTGAACCAGCTGACTATCCTGTCCTCGTCTAATAGGCGAAGTGCTAAGCATTGTAGTTGTCATCTGGGGGGAAATCCCTGGCTCCCCAGTAACCTGGCTAAGCCCCGCTTGGGTATCAGGCTTCCAGAAATTTCCAGGATTGGCCCCACACCCTCCATGTTCGTGCAAGCAACCAGTTGCCAGAAAGGCCAAGCCAGGGCCATCCTGGGACAGAGCCTCGGGAGGGGCGGGGGTCATGCTAGTAGAAGACAGTGCCAAAAAATTGGTTGTCTCGCCTCCAAAGGTATGATAGTCGGCCAGGAAAGACTCTTCCCCCGCCTGGGTTCACCGCCCTTGGTAGCCCACCCGAGTCTCTAAGCCTCTTCAACCCATCTTCCACCAAGGTGTCCCCTTCCCCAGCTTCCCAAGGAGATTTGTCTATAGCCGCAGGGGAGTTATGGACCTCGGCGCTCTCTTCGGGACCCTGGGCACAGGTATTAGTATGGCCCAGTCTCATCAAACAGGCATCCTGTTCAAATGGGGGGAGCTGTCTAAACATATCCCAAGTGGGATGAAACTCCTTCACACCAACACATCCCCGTCCAAGGGGCCTCCCCTTCGGGGTGGAAACCTGTGTTGGTTTCAAAATTGAGTTTGAAATCAAGCCCGAGGTCTGGGGTATGGCCTCAGTTGTTAACTCTCCGGGGCACTGAACAAACATGTGTGACTCGGTGGGAACCAAACCCGGGAGGACAGGGATAGAAGCCTGAGGCTGAGTTTCCATCGACTGGGGCTGCGATAAATCTTTCAGCCCCATATCTAAAGCAGCTTCGTCCTTGCTTCTCCCAGAATAGAATTCCTGTGGGTAGGGACCCACCAAATCCACCATTTCTGCCAGTCGACCATCCCCTGGCAGGCCCCGCTGAAACAAGTCTGCAGGGGCCAAGTCTGGTGATAAGGCCAAAGCCCCCCCACCCAAGCAGTTGAAATCCTGACTAGGGGGGTCCTCCACATGCCTCCAGACCCTATTGATAGAAATTCCCCTTCTCAACAGGAATGTCCTGGCTTTAAACAACTCCAAAACCCAAACTTGGAGGGTGAAACATACTCGTAAACAATACAATTGGTTGGCCCCAGCCCCATAATTCGAGAGCCAGACCATATCCTTGATCATGGAGGTTTGACTCGACCTTTTCAGAAAAAAGGAAAGATGCTGAGATACCTGTCCCAAATTGTTCCACTCGTGGGCTATCCTACTGTGGTCACGTCCAATGTACAGGAGGATTTCATCCGCCTTTAAGACGGGGCGCTTGCGGGTACGGGAGACAAAAGTTCTTTTCTGGAGACCCCTTCCCCTTCTCGGAGCAGGCTCTGATTCAGAAGGTCGTACATCTAAATAGTCTACTGGGGCTACCAGTTTGCTGCCTAGGTCAGCTAGCTGGGTTTTGTTTACCCTCAGCGAAGAATCTAACTCCCTGATCCCTGCAAAAAGAGCTTCCACCGTTTTGGCAATTAGATTAGTCTGGTGGAGTAGATAAGTCTTAGTTGGATCATCCCCCTTGAATTGGGAAAAAAAGGCACCTCGGGGGGGGGGGATGACAAGGCAGAGGGGACAACCCCGTCTGCCCCACCCCCCTCCTCTGTTACTTGATACACAAGCAGGAGAGGTGTGCNAGCAGCTTTGCAAGAGAAGCTCACAACAAAAGCTGCAGTCTCAGGGTAGTGAAGAGGGTCTCATTCACTCTCCAGGCTGAGGGTTTTTACCTGCTACACCTCAGGATCCAGCCAGATCTGGTGTAACCCTCCCAAGCTCCTTTGAATTTGCCTCCAGCCCAGACTTAAGCAGTAGACTGCAGAGCACATCCAACCCTAGGCTGCCTTATGGCACCCAACTTGCTTTGCTCTGCTGCTTTGGACTGGAGAGCAGATAACTCACATGGAGAGTTTGTTTACAACTCAATCAACAAACAGCTTATTTCCCAGTCTGATCGGGTGTCCCCGCGGCAGCAGCAGGTGAGGGATGGAGTCCGGAGCCAGGGAGGGGAGGAAGAACTTACTGGGGGAGAAGCTGGCTGTAACCTGCCGCTCAGCCAGGCAAGTGCAGGGCCCAGCTGACCGCGGGGCCATGTGCGGCCACACATGTGACACATGCCTGGGGCCGGCCCTGCTCCAGAAATCCTCTCTCTTCCCCCCTTCTTCCCATCTTGGAGGAAAACCTGGAACCCTTCTATATCTATTTTGTCTTCCAGATTTGCCCAGGTCTCTTGTAGGCAAATGAGGTCAAAGGATATTAGGAAGTCCGGCCAATCCCTGTCCCCCAGTTTGACTTTAACTGCTGATATATTCCAAGACATCACAGAAAAGCCGCCCGCCCCCCCCGCCGCCCAATTGATGGCCCAAGCATTCATCCGCATAGGGGAAGCTGAGTCCCTATGTCATCCTGGAGCGAGGGTACTCTGGGGGCAATTTCCATTTGGGTCTACTGCCACCATAGCCATATTGCCGGAATTGATCGATATCGCATCACTAGCTCTTAGACTTGGGGCATCGCCTTTCTCCCTAGCCTGAGTGAAATACCTCAGTAAGGTTGGTTGAACCAGCTGACTATCCTGTCCTCGTCTAATAGGCGAAGTGCTAAGCATTGTAGTTGTCATCTGGGGGGAAATCCCTGGCTCCCCAGTAACCTGGCTAAGCCCCGCTTGGGTATCAGGCTTCCAGAAATTTCCAGGATTGGCCCCACACCCTCCATGTTCGTGCAAGCAACCAGTTGCCAGAAAGGCCAAGCCAGGGCCATCCTGGGACAGAGCCTCGGGAGGGGCGGGGGTCATGCTAGTAGAAGACAGTGCCAAAAAATTGGTTGTCTCGCCTCCAAAGGTATGATAGTCGGCCAGGAAAGACTCTTCCCCCGCCTGGGTTCACCGCCCTTGGTAGCCCACCCGAGTCTCTAAGCCTCTTCAACCCATCTTCCACCAAGGTGTCCCCTTCCCCAGCTTCCCAAGGAGATTTGTCTATAGCCGCAGGGGAGTTATGGACCTCGGCGCTCTCTTCGGGACCCTGGGCACAGGTATTAGTATGGCCCAGTCTCATCAAACAGGCATCCTGTTCAAATGGGGGGAGCTGTCTAAACATATCCCAAGTGGGATGAAACTCCTTCACACCAACACATCCCCGTCCAAGGGGCCTCCCCTTCGGGGTGGAAACCTGTGTTGGTTTCAAAATTGAGTTTGAAATCAAGCCCGAGGTCTGGGGTATGGCCTCAGTTGTTAACTCTCCGGGGCACTGAACAAACATGTGTGACTCGGTGGGAACCAAACCCGGGAGGACAGGGATAGAAGCCTGAGGCTGAGTTTCCATCGACTGGGGCTGCGATAAATCTATCAGCCCCATATCTAAAGCAGCTTCGTCCTTGCTTCTCCCAGAATAGAATTCCTGTGGGTAGGGACCCACCAAATCCACCATTTCTGCCAGTCGACCATCCCCTGGCAGGCCCCGCTGAAACAAGTCTGCAGGGGCCAAGTCTGGTGATAAGGCCAAAGCCCCCCCACCCAAGCAGTTGAAATCCTGACTAGGGGGGTCCTCCACATGCCTCCAGACCCTATTGATAGAAATTCCCCTTCTCAACAGGAATGTCCTGGCTTTAAACAACTCCAAAACCCAAACTTGGAGGGTGAAACATACTCGTAAACAATACAATTGGTTGGCCCCAGCCCCATAATTCGAGAGCCAGACCATATCCTTGATCATGGAGGTTTGACTCGACCTTTTCAGAAAAAAGGAAAGATGCTGAGATACCTGTCCCAAATTGTTCCACTCGTGGGCTATCCTACTGTGGTCACGTCCAATGTACAGGAGGATTTCATCCGCCTTTAAGACGGGGCGCTTGCGGGTACGGGAGACAAAAGTTCTTTTCTGGAGACCCCTTCCCCTTCTCGGAGCAGGCTCTGATTCAGAAGGTCGTACATCTAAATAGTCTACTGGGGCTACCAGTTTGCTGCCTAGGTCAGCTAGCTGGGTTTTGTTTACCCTCAGCGAAGAATCTAACTCCCTGATCCCTGCAAAAAGAGCTTCCACCGTTTTGGCAATTAGATTAGTCTGGTGGAGTAGATAAGTCTTAGTTGGGTCATCCCCCTTGAATTGGGAAAAAAAGGCACCTCGGGGGGGGGGGATGACAAGGCAGAGGGGACAACCCCGTCTGCCCCACCCCCCTCCTCTGTTACTTGATACACAAGCAGGAGAGGTGTGCAGGAAGACTGGTTCACTAGCCGAAATGGATTCGCAGCCTCTTGGGATCTTGGCGGGCAGATCCTCGTACAAGAAGTGGGACGAGGGGTCGTGGCTACGTTTCTTTTCCATTTCAGAGAGCAGCTGGCCGGGGCACGAAGATGCCGTCAATCCTGGCCCCCTGGCCTTGCGCCTAAGGGCTGCGTGCACAAGGGCGTGCCCTTGTGCGCGCAGCCCCTAGGCGCGCTGCCCTGGCGCTTGCCTCCGGCAGTGTGGGTCTGATCGACAGGTCGGGGCCGGACCACGTGGGGGGGGGGTTAGTCCAATAAGCCTCCGATCCTATGCTTCCCGTCATGCAACAAAGTAGCTCCGCGCCCCGCTCCAGCAGCACGGGTCTGATTGATAGGTTGGGTCCGGGCCACGTGGGGGGAGATTAGTCCAATAAGCCTCCGATCCAACGCTTCCCCTCAGGCAACAAAGTAGCTCCGCACCCTGCTCCGGCAGCGTGGGTCTGATCAACAGGTCGGGTCCGGGCCACGTTGGCGGGATTAGTCCAATAAGCCTCCAATCCAACGCTTCCCCTCAGGCAACAAAGTAGCTCCATGCCCCGCTCCGGCAGCGCAGGTCTGATCAACTGGGCAATTAGACTAAAGAATAAACTCCTGATCCTACCAAGCTGTGTAAGTCTTCGCAGGATTGGGGCCCTTTGATAGCAAACACTCCATGACAGAAATCCTGGAAGTTGATCCTTCCCAGGTCTTTTGGGTCCAAGTACTTGACCAATTTTTTCACCTTCACAACATCCCCTGGCAATGAATTCCACAGCTTAATTGTGTTCTGGGTCTAGTGGGCTATCATCGTTTTGACGTTCTGCTCAGTGGTTCCTCCTCCGTGGCCCTCCCCAACTGACCTGGAAAGAGGGGTACAGACCCAGTCGAGCCAGCCCTCCCCAAGCTGCGGCTCCAACTCTCAGCTCAGGTCCCAGCGCTCAGCCGCTCTCACCTGCAGCTTCCAGGTTTCCTTTGTTACAAGGACTGACCTAAAAGGGTATTCAGTAAGTAGTGTATAATATACATTTTGGGAACCTACTTAATTGTATACAGACCCTGTGTTTCCTTGAATTTCACACTTTCAGTGCAAAGGGTAAGTTATTTTTTTAATACTTGATTTCCTCACTGATTAGAAACCTTTAATGTTAGTATCAACATTATACATTAAAGTATGTTTTTAGCACATGCAATTTCTTAAATGTGGACTTCTTTGTCTCATAAATATAATTAAGAGGAAACTCTCTTAAGTGCCTCTGTTTGAAAACAAAGATACCGACACGGACTGGATGATCTTCCCATTAGAAACACTTTGTGGACTTTGCTTTTTTTAGCCATGGTATGCCATTGACTTCTCCTTGGCAAGGCCTAAACTCTTGGAATGTGCCTGGGCTTGGTTTTTTAATATTTGTATTTCCTTGGTATTAAAATAGACAAGTGAAGTCATTGTTGCTGTCTTTACTCAACATCATGGATGCAGGTTGTACACCACGTAAGCAGTAAAGCTAGTTTAAATTGCAGCATAAAGCTAGTTTAAAAACTTATGCTGTAGCAGTGCGGATGCTATGAGGGCAGCAAAGAACCCTTTCTTTGCTGCCCTCATAGCATCCGCAAAGTAACGTCCAACGGAGCTTTTCCAGGCGGTGCAGAGGCTGGACAGTCCGATCTCTCTCCGCCTGGAACTGGAACCTTCCAGTGCCCGCTGTGACATATTTGTTGACTCACCATGTCTGATTTCATGGGATCAATTTCAGTGGGTGTCGCCCGCCGATGCGGTGGATGTCCTTGGGGCTGTAAGGACCACCTGTTGTTAATTAGATCCGTGCCAGTCCTGGCTGGTTAAGGCCTGTCAGGAGACATTGGGGCCGTTGCTGGCAGGGGTTGTCAATGCCTTCCTTAGGGAGGGCAGAGTGCCGGGCCATCTCAAGGAGGCGATAGTATGGCCCCTGCTCAAGAAACCATCTCTTGACAATGACTCCCCGGCCAGCTATCGGCCAGTCTCTACCCGTCCCTTTTCAGGGAAGGTTATTGAACGGGTGGTGGCTCAGCAGCTTCAGGGGCACCTGGATCGTGTCGGCTTTCTTGATCCCTCGTAGTCTGGTTTTCATCCTGGGTTTGGCACGGAGACTACACTTGTGGCTTTGGTTGACGACCTGCGTCATGAATTAGATCGGGGAAGATCTTCTATTTTAATAGATCTGTCGGCTGCATTTGATACCGTTGACCACGGGATATTTGTGGTTCGGCCGCAGGACCAGGCCAGGGTGGGTGGAATTGTTCTTGAATGGTTCCACTCGTTCCTGACCAGGAGAACTCAGTGCGTGGTTCTCGGGGAGTGTACTTCATCTCCCCAGGACCTCACGTGTGGAGTCCCGCAGGGTTCTATTCTGTCCCCTCTCCTGTTCAATCTGTATATGCAGCCTTTGGGTGAGGTCGTGAGAGGGCTCGGCGTGCGTTGTCATCGGTACGCCGATGACATACAACTACCTGTCTTTTTCTGCAGACCCAGACCCAGCAGTCTTTGTGCTTACCCAGTGCTTGGCACCTGTGGGAGACTGGATGAGGGTGAGCCATCTGAAGCTGAATCCCAACAAGATGGAGGTGATGTTGGTGGGTAGGGCTGGAGGGGGGGTGACTCCCATCATTGATGGGGTTTGCCCCCCTTTGGTCACACAGATCTGTAGTCTGGGGGTACTCCTTAACTCAGAGCTCCACCTGGATCTCCAGGTGGAGTCTGTGGCGAGGGGAGCAGCATTTCGCAAGTTGCATCTGGTACGATGGCTGCAGCCGTATGTTTTGGACTCTGATCTGGCCACCATCATCCATGCCTTTTATTACCTCTAGATTAGACTACTGTAACGCACTCTACGTGGGGCTGCCCTTGGGGACAGTCTGGAGGTTGCAGCTGGTACAGAATGCGGTGGCCTGTCTCCTAACGGGTGGGTCACTGTGAGCACATTACACCAGTGCTCTGTTCTCTGCACTGGCTGCCTAATATCTTCTGAGCCCAATTCGAGGTATTGGTAATGACCTATAAAGCCCTAAACAGCTTGGGCCCTACTTACCTGCAGGACCGCCTCAGGCCCCAGATCGTACTACAGCCTCTGTGGTCAGCCAGGGGCGGCTGACTCGAAGTCCCCCGGGTTTCCTGGGTAGCGATGATGGGGGTTCTTGATGGCCACTCCTAGGCTGTGGAATTCCCTCCCGATGGAGGCCTGCCTGGCCCCAGACCTCCCCTCTTTCCAAAGACAGTGTAAGACCTGGCTGTTCCACCAGGCCTTTGGAGATGGAGATGGGTGGGGAGGGGGAGCTGCCCTTTTATTATTTTTAGTATTTTAATGAATTTTTAAATTGAATATTATGTGTTTGTTTTATCATTATTATTGTTGGTTGTGTTTTTGTGAGCCGCCCCAAGCTGCTCTGTGAGCAGGAGGGGGTGGGATAGAAGAATATTGAATGAATGAATGTATTGAAATAAATAAATCAATTAAATAAAGGGGTGGGGGGGTGAGAGAGGGAGAGAAAACTGTGTGTGTGTGTGAGCGAATGCAAGGAGTTTTAAGTGTGAAGGTTAGCTCTTCACATGCTGTGGAATTACCTGGGTCTTGGCTCATTACTGACCTCTTCAGTGTAATCACTGCTGCTGCTAAGCACTCACGAGGAGATCTGGGACTATGTGAATTCGATGAAACAATAAACTGAGAATGGGGCCATTAAACTGCCAAGGCTGGGAGAGAAGAAACAGGCAACAGCTGGCCCTGCGGTCCTGCCTGGATGCAGGTGTGGAGAGTTAAGTGCAAAAGCAGGGAGAAGACACGGGTTTAGGAAGGGCAATCCAGGAACAGGTTTGTGATGAGTGCTGGGATGTTGGAAGTAGTTCTGATAATGATCAGTTTGATGAGAACTGTACCCCCAAACTACTGTTGGAAGAGGACCGGGGAGCTAGCTGCAGGAGAAGGGTGGTAAGGCGGGGGGTGGGGGAAGTATGCCGAGCAGCCAAGGGGTCCTTGTTGCCTGAGAACATACAGTTAAGAGAAGGGAGATGTGGGATTGGTGGCTCTGCCTCTGGGAATGGAGGTGCGTGAGAAAATCCCATGGAAGCCAAGGAAAAACGTTGCTAGTGAGGCACTGGGAGCAAAGGCAACAGCATGCCCCTCGCCGGGCTGGCTCCAGGTGAGTTAGCCAGCACCTCGAGGTTTGGCAGAGGCTGAGCACTGACCACTTCCTTCTTTTTAGCTTCCATTTTCATATGGCGTGGGAGGACCAAGGCGGAATCCCTCTTGTGTGCAGAGCCCTCACTAAAGCACGCCTCTCCCAGCTCCAGCTAGTACCCCATCCCTAGGAGGGCTGAACCACTGCCGGCTAAATGGGTTTGTGTCTGCAGTCCTCAGGAAGTGGCGCGGAGACACTTCTCTGTACCACCTGCCTCTCTTCACGCCCAGCTCCAGTACCTTGAGCTACAAACCACTTATTCCAGAGTTGTTCCATAGAGAAGCTCATTCTCCAGAGTATGTGGATTGTGGGCAAGGCTATTTGCTTCATTCAGGCTGGATTTCTGGTAACGCTCCCAGGAAGGAGCACACTTGCTGCATGGACTGTAGAAAATGGTCCCAAGTCAACAGCAAAAACAGGAATTTGCTCCTCCACCTATTTTTCACTGTCATTTCAAATTTGTGTAAATTTCCAAATGCTACTGAGGTTACATGAATATTTATAAATATACGCCAAGAATATTCTTCCCAGCTCTTCTAAATTTATGTTAGTGCAACATCAAAGATGAAGCAATGAAACTTGTAAATTTGGAAGCTTGACATTTAACATTCCTTGCACCCACGTGTGTGTTTGTGTGTTTGCCCACATTACCGTGCCGGGGAAAACTAACAAGAAACAAAGGGTGATTTCAGACGTTACGAGATCACGCTGAACCACACTGAACCACGCTCAACCCCCCCGCGGGGCCAAAGGGCCCGGAACGTCTGAACGGCGTGCGCCAGATGTTCATCACGCTCAATACCCACATGGGGTCAGTTTGAACCACGCTTCCCGGGCTAGCCGGGGGAAGGTCTCGGGAAGCGTGGTCAAACCAACCCCCACAGGGAACCAAGCAAAAGTAACGTCTGGACGCCAATCCCCCAGCGGAACCAAAAAAATGGAGCCCCGGCCGGGGACGAGGCACGCAGCGTCGCTGCCAGGCAACCAGCACCAACACAAACACCGGAGGGAGATTTAAAGCGAGAGCAGCAGCAAGCAAGCGTGGCGGGATGGAGCGAGGAGGGAAGCGGAAGAGACCGGAGGCACGAACAGCGACAGCGGCGGCACAGGAGGCGGAGGACGTGCAGCCAGGCCCAGCGATGCAGGCGGAGGGGGCACAGGTGCAGGAAGGGGGCACACGGGAGCACCCGACCAGGGAGGCGCCCCGGGAACACCAACCACAGCTGCAGCCGGGTCGCGCCGCCCCGGGGACAGCGGCCGGAACAGGCCCACAGGAGGCACCCAGGAAACGGGTAAGGGCACCCACTGGGAGGGGAACAGGGGGCACAGGGGAACCCCCTGTGGAGGGGGCCGGGGGGACCCCGGGCGGAAGGCAGGGGGGCAGGGGGACCCCGGGCGGAGGGCAGGGGGGCAGGGGGCCCCCGAGAGGGCCCACACCCTCACCCAGCAACCAACCACCCCCCTTCCCCCCCCCAGACACGAAAGTCGGCCCGGGCGGACGAGCCCCAGGAGGAGCCCGGCCCCCGGCCCCCGGAGGCGCACCCCCAGGAGGAGGTGGAGGAGGAGCAGAGGCAGGTGCAGCAGGAGCTGCACCGGGAGGAGGAACAGCAGGGGCCCAGCCGGAGGAAGGCCTATCACAGAGGGGGACAGTGGGGCCTCCAGGAGACCCGGGACTTCATACGGATCTGGGGGACCCTCGAGTACCAGGTGGAGCTCGCAATAAACCAGCGCAACGAGCATGTCTACCGGGACATCGTGCGCGACATGGAGGCGGCGGGGCACGAGCGCACTGTCAACCAGTGTCGCTCAAAGGCCAAGGAGCTCAAGAGGGGGTACAAGGCCCTCAAGGACAATAACAGCCGCTCCGGCCACGGGGCCCGCACCGCCCCCTACTACGATGCCCTGGACCGCATCCTTCACATGAAGGGCTCCATAGTTGCCCCACGCCTGGTGGGCAGCGCTGTGGTCCAGGGCAGGGAGCGGGCCGAGGTACCCCCTCCCCTCGCCGCCCGCCCGGTAGACACGAGCTCAGGGGACCCCCACCCCCAGGAGGACCACCCGGGACCCGCAGAAGCCCCAAGGCCCCCCCCCAGCAGCAGCCCGGAGACATCCCAACGCCGGGCCGGCCAGGCGGAGTCGGAGGTCGGCACCTTCACCACCCTCAGCCAGTGGTCCCAGGGGGAGCACTCCCAGGGTGAGGCGCCGGCCTCCGAAGGCTCGGAGACGGACATAGAGGGTAAGCGGGCCCCCAGGGCAGGGGGGGGCACGACCAGGGGGCCGGTGGCAGGGGCGGGGGTGGGGGCCCTGCTGCAGGGGCCACAACCAGCCCCCTTCACCCGCTCCCCCCTCTCCCGCCCGCAGGACATGGGGAGCCCCAGGACCGGGCCAGCGAGACGGTGCAGGCCCCCGCGGAGGGCACAGGAGAGCAGGTGCCGGACCCAGGTAAGGCGGGAGGGCTGGGATTGCGGGAGGGCCCCCCGGGCGCCAGCCCAGGGGGGCCTCTGGCCTCAGTGGGGGAGGGGGGGCAGGGGGCCCCGGGACCCGACCCCGCTAGGGGACAGGGCCCTGCACTGACCCACCCGCCCATTTCCACAGGGCAGCCCCCGCGCGCGGCGCCTCCGCCGGCCGCGGCCCCAGCCCAGCGGATGCGGGAGTACCGGGCGCGGGTCCGCAGGCGCAGGGAGGAGCAAGCGGAGGACATCGTCCGCAGGGCGGAGGAACAGGGGGAGCGCATGATCGCCTCCGTGGACCGCATGGAGGCGGCCATAGAGCGGTCCATGGAGAAGGCCCTGGAGACAGACCGCCGGCTGGAGGCGGAGGTGCGCCTGGAGCGGAGGCGGGAGCGCCGGGAGCACCAGCGGCAGCAGGGGCTGCTCAGGGGCCTCCGGCAGGACATACAGGGCATGGTGCGGGAGCACAGTGCCAAGATGGACAGGTCCCACGACATTGGGACCTCCCTGCTCCTGCATGCGGGCACCATGTGTGCCTACGTGATGGCCGGCGCACCTCCGGGTGCCCTGCCCGCCCAGGTCCCCATGCCGGGCCCCTCGGCGCCCCCGGGCCCAGCCCTGCCGCCCCTGGCGCCCCCCCGGCCCCAGGGCCCTCGCATGCGCCTCCCAGTGCCCCCGGGCCTCCGGAGGGTCCAGCCCCCCCGGGGCGCGACCGGGGCACCGGGCACAGCTGCCCATCCGCCGCCCGGCCCCCTGCCGGGGCCGGGACCGGCCCAGGACACGGCAGGGGACACGGACAGTGGGGGGGAGGGGAGCTCCCAGAGCTCGGTGGGCCCAAGCGGCCGCACGAGGGGTCGGCCCAGGAAACGCGGGGGGATGGTGGGAAGGGGGGGGAGGGGGAGGGCCACATGAGGGCGGGTGGTGGACGGGGTCACGGGGACGGGGGTGGGGAGGGGGCACAGGGTGATTGTGTGCACTGTGTGGGCAATAAAGTGTTGTAAAGAGACAGTTGTCCCCGGCCCGTTTGTGGGGGGGACAGGGCTGTGGGACCGCGTGTACAGGGGCATGGGCACGGAACGGGGGGTGGGGCCCCCAGGGGCGGGAAGGCCCTCACAGCGGGCCCCCCCGGGCGATGTGGGTTGCAAGGGCGTTCCGGATCCTTTTGGCATACCGGTACTCCCGGGGGTTCCCTGCGTTCACGTACAGGGGAACAGGACCGGGGGGCCGGTGGGGCTCGGGGTACTCCAGGGCCGCCCCCTCGGTCTCGCACACATTGTGCAGAACGCAGCAGGCACCGATCACCAGGGCGGAGGTGGGGACGGTGAAGTCCAGGCGGCCAGCTAGACTCCTCCAGCGCTGCTTCAGGGCCCCGAAGGCACGCTCCACCACGGTCCGGCTCGCACACAGGCGGGTATTGTATACCTGCTCCGCAGGGGTGCTCGGGACAGGGTAGACCTTCATCAGCCAGCGGGTCAGGGGGTAGGCGGGGTCCCCCAGGATGCAGGGGGGCATGGGAACACCCTCGATCCACCTCATGCCCATGTCCGCGAAGTCCCCCCGGTACATGCGGGCATAGAAGGGGGAGATGGTCATGATCCTGGCGTCGTGACTCCGGCCGGAGTTGCCCGTGTAGATGTCTATGAAGCGGGCCCGGTGGTCCACCACCCCCTGCAGGTGCAGGGAGTAGTATCCGTGCCGGTTCACATACTCCAGGGCCTCCCCCGCGGCCGGGCGCAGGATCTCGATGTGTGTGCCGTCCACGGCTCCGATGCAGTTCGGGAAGCCCCCGGCCGCGAAGCCAGCCATCACAGCGCCCTGGTCCAGGAGCTGGATGGTCCTGTCGAGGAGCACGCCCTCCACAGCCTCGCACACATCCCGCACGATGCAGGCGACCGTGCTGAGCCCCACCCCGAAGTGCTGGGACACGGAGCGGCAGGAGTCGGGCGTTGCGAGGGCCCAGACCCCTATGGCCACCCGCTGGACCATGGGGATGGGCTCCCGCATGGAGGTGTGCTGCCGCTCCAGCCAGGGCGTGAGGAGCTCCGCTAGGCGCAGCAGGGTGGCCTTGCCCATCCGGAAGTGGGACCCCCACTCGGCCTCCCCCCAGTGGGCCTGGGCCCGCTCCCACCAGGCCTGGGGCCGCTCCGTGACCCATAGGCTCCGCGCTATGGGCATAGCCAGCAGCGCTGCCCGGCGGAGGGTCTGCGTTGCCCAGCGGAACCGCCTCGCGGCCCCTCGGAGCGCAGCGGGCCGGGTGAGGCTCCGGCAGGCGGCCAGCCACGCCCCCCAGGCCCGGCGCCGAGCCCTGAGCCGGCCACGGACTCTCCTGCGGGCCTGCTGGCCCCGGAGGCGCACGCCAGCCCGCAGGGCCAGGACATAGCGCAGGCGGACGGCCAGGTGCACCCTCTCGGTCAGGAGGCACAGCTGCTCAGTGTGGTCACGGTGCCACTCAGCCGCGAGCGCGAGGAACATCCAGTTCCCACCTGCCCTATCGCGCTCCATGGTGCTGGGGCCCCGGTGGGGGCTGGGAGCGCTTATGCCGGCCCGGTGCTGGTGGCCCCGCCCGGGGGTCGGCCTCGCGGCCCTGCGCGCGCCCTGTGCCGGTGCATTCCGGCTGCTCCCGCCCCCAGCACCCCGGGCCCCCTCCCCTCGCTGTTTGTAGCGGGATGGCCTTGAAGGTGCGATTAGGCAGACAGAGAGCTCGCTGTTGTTCTCTGCAGCTGTGCCGGGCCCGCACCCCACGCCTCGCTCTGTTGTGCTACAATGTTGCGGTGCGGGCCCGTGTTCCCTGTCCCGGGGGCCGGGCCGAGCCTCTCCCGGCCCTGGGCAGTCTGTGTGCCCTCCGGGCTCCGTGTCCCATTCCCTGTTGTGCTGGACCATGGCTGGCTGCCCATCCATGGGGCTCCCGCTGTCCGGCCCCCAAGGGGCCCCCCATATCTGGGCCTTCCGCGAGACCATGTCTCTGTGCGACCTGTGGCACACCCCTGCCGTGCAGCTGCTCCTGGCCGGGCCGGGGAGCCGTGCAGGTGCCTACGAGAGCCTGAGCTCCGGGCTCCGTTACTTTGGCCATGTGGTGAGCGCCCGTGATTGCCGGCTGCATGCGGAGGCCCTGGGGCTGGCTCGTTTCCCCGAGGGGCGCATCCCGGAGGTGCTGTGCGCCCATGTGCCCTGGAGCGCCTCTGAGACCGTGTCAGCGCTGGTGGTGTGTGGTCTGGGCGCCTACTCGGAGTGCCTGGCCGAGGGTGGCCCTGCCTTGGCCGTGAGCTACTTCTCCTGTGTTCACGGGGCCCGTGGGTACCAGCGCACCCGTGGGGCGGCGTTCCAGCGGCTTCTGGAGCTGGGGCATCTTCCGTGGCCCCCTTCTGCTGCCTGCTGTGTGCCGGAGCCCTCCGCGGTGGAGATGTCATCCCTGTTGGCGGTGTGGGCGCGTGTGGATGTGCAGCTGGCCCTCACCATGCCCGATCCCTTCGAGGCCTACTACCTGATCGCCCACTACATGTCCTTGCAGGGGTACCGCCGGGGCATGCTGCACTGGCCCCACCTGGTCCACCGGGCGGGCCACCCGGGCCCTCGGGCCAGCGGGGCCCCCGGCAGCGGCCCGTGAGCCCCGCGTCGCTGGCCTGCCCCCCCCGGCGTGGTGCCCCCGTGTGGGCTCCCGCCCCGGCCCGGGGGGGGGGCCTGGTCCCCGCTGGCCGCTCCCGACCTGCGGACCCCACCTCGGTGAGCTCCCGCCCGCCTCGCTGCTTGCTGCTGCCCCTGGCCGTGGTCCTGGGCCCCCTCCATCCCCGTGACTCCGTGGGTGCTGCCTGAGCGTCGCTGGTGCTGCGGAGGAGCACCGCTGGACCCGGCTGCCCTGCCTGTGCCAGCCTTTGACTGTGGGGCCCCCTTCCTCCTCCTCCTGGCGCCCCTCCGCCGGCCTCGCTGTGCTTTGGGGGCCCCCAACGTGCCTTGCTCCAGGGGTCCCCCCCCCCCCTCCGAGACTGCCTCTGTTCCTGTGGGGGCACCTCCTTGGACTGGACTGGACTGGGGTGGTGTGGGGGTTGCTGCTGTCCGTGCCTTGCCCCGTGGTGGTGCCCCCCCCCTCCCTGCCGGTGTTCCGGGTGGGGCGTTCCGGGCGCCCCTTCCCCCCTTCCCGGCCTTTCCCTGGTGTGAGTGTGTGTGCCCGGGCGTGTGGCCGTGCATTGTGCCCTGCTGCGGGACCGCTGTGTGAGCCGGCTGTCAGCCTGTTCTCGCTCTTCCCCCCTCCCTTCCCGTTTCCCTTGTGTGGGCGTTCCCTTGAGTGCCTTGTGGCTTCGTTTGCCCTCAGGCGGCCATGTCTGTGTCCCGCCCCTGCCCGGTGCCTTGTGGGGGTTTAGCGCCCGCCGGGGGTTCGGCTGCACGTCTGTTGTGCTGCCACGGGCCGTGATGGTGCGGCCCGGTTCCGGGCCGTGGTCCCGTTCCCGGCACGTCTGTTTGGGTCGTTTTCCAACCCCCGGGCGTGGTTGCGCTGTTCGCCCCCCCTGGTGGTTCGCTGTGGTGAACCGGCCGCCCGTAACGTCTGAAAGTACCCAAACTCTTAGCGGGCAAAGTAATGTGAGGCTTTGAACGTGAATGCATGGTTAAAAACATCAGTTAATGTGTTTCCCGTTGTTTTCAAGCACAAAAGGCAGGGTAGGATTTCGCACCCTGCCTTTTGTGATTGAAAACAATGGGAGAAGCATTAAATGACACATTTAACCATGCACCCACGTTCAAAGCTTCACATTACTTTCCCCGCCAGGGGTTTGCTTCTCATTAGTTTCCCCTGGCACGGTAACATGGACAAACATCACGTGTGTGTGCGCGCGTGTGCATCCAGAGAACGTTAGCTTTCTTCCTTGGTCAGTAAATTTCTATGATTAAAATCTCTTGATCCTTGCACTAGTACAGAGGATGGAGCCACCATCTTCAGTTAATCCCTTGCATGATGCTTTAAGAAGTGCAAGTGGCAAACATCCACCTACCCCCACTTCTTCCTCCACCCCATCCCATCTGTGACTATGGCAGAGGAGAATGCGAGCATTGAGCCCCTGGAAGAGCATGGAGAAAAGACTCTTGCTTCAGTTTCATTTTTCATTGGCCTACATAGGATTGAGTAGCTGGTGCAGGCCAATTGCATTCCATTCGTGCTCCAGGATCTAATAATGTCGAGTTCGGTGCTGTTTGTGGCCAAAGGGAGGTCATCCACAAGTTTCTCCATGCAGGAGTACATGGTACAGAAGTACCATGCTCACTGGTCTGTTGTCTGGTTTTACAGTTATACATGGCTTGTAAGGTTACACAGAATGCAGGGCAGAGCTGGGCTGAGAGTGCTTCTAATTCCCTGGTGCAGATGTCTTAACAGAATCCAACTCTGTTTCTCTTAGATGTCGGTGACAAGATGCCAAAGTTTAAAGAAGGAACTTGGGGTAGAGGGAATCCTTTTCCCCTCCAGCACACTCCTTTTGATCTCAAAATAATCTATACATATCATCCATACTGGAGAGACAGTGCAGCCAGCATTCCTTTACACAGTTGTTTCCTGCCTTCGTCCCCCCTCCTCAGTTGCCTGGACAGGTATCTCTCTTCCCCCCTCCCCCCCCCCGCCCCGCCCACTACTCCAATAGTGCAATGACTGGGTGATCCCATTCTGAGACTGAAATTTCATGTGACCCCAGACAGCAGGAACCACATGCCAAGTGAAACCCTGATCAGCTCCCTCTGAGTGAAAGGAGACCATTTTATTTTAAATTTATTGCCGTGTTTAGAAAATTTTAACATAATGGTACATTTTATTAGGAATGTTGTTTTGAACCTTCCATTTAATTAATAAAAGATCTCTCTAACTTCTGAAAATCATAGCTGGTAATGATGTTAAACTGGGTAGCTTCCTCTCTCCTCTTCCTGTCCCCCTCCACCCAGTCACTCCTCTAGTCCCCCTCCCTTCAAGAGAAGACACTGTGAAAGACTTGAAGTCTCTTTCTGATGGTTACTAATTGGGACACTGCCAATTTGATCAGAGTGCCAGATAATTTTCTTTAAAAAGATGTTCTCTGAATGAAAGGTTTTCACACATCTCAGAAATCAAGCACAGCAATTTTCACACACACCCCAGTCACCATGGTGCCTCTTCCACCCCACCAGCCCATTGTCCCTCCATGGTGCCTTCCCATGCATATTGTTAGCATCCAGTGCTGCTGTGTCCTGGAAAGTATTCTGCTGCTCCCCAGCACGCTCCTGGCCACTGTGAACACAGTAAAGCAAAAAAACCACATACCAGGTAGCAGTAAACAGAAGCCTTTATCATGCAGGTGTATAAATGCAGCACCCTCCCAGATGCATTAACTTACCATAGCTGCCTGACTGTCATTCTGAGCCATAGCCACAGGCCAGAGCAATGAAAAGGCTGGAAGTCGCTTTGGAAAAAGGGACGTTGGGGACGAAGTGGGACAATGCATGTCTGAATTTGGCGTGCATTGGCCTTTTAAGGAGTTGGCACATGCACACCAGGTGAAAGAGGCAGGAAATATTTGCTCCTCAGAACGCTCTAGGCTTTTCGCCCGCGACTCGTGCTGGAGGATCTGTATGCACGTGATGCTGCATGCAACCTAACTGATGGGGCATGTGCGCACATGCACCCATATTGTGAAGTCTGCATGCTCGGAGACTCCACCGTGAGTGGAGGCTGCGTGTCCAGTAGGTGGTGGCCGGTGGAGGCAAATGTCTAATAAAACGGAAGGTGGGCATCCACCTGATGTGTGCTACTGTCTCTTTTGTTAACATCCGTTACCTTCTCTCATGTTCTTCTGATAATCTGGAAGTATTCTACTGTCATTAAGCGCTCTTGGACAAGGTAAATGATTCCTGTTATCTTAGATGTTCATACTGTATCTAAGCTTGTAAGCCACCCCGGGCTGCTTGGAGCAGGAGGGGCGGGGTATTAAATGATTTTATAAATAATAAACAAACATAAGATTAAATACAAAATACAGTGGCACATCAAGAGCTTAAGGGTTTTTTAACTAGCTTCTAGATGGAATCTTAAAAACTAGTTTGACTTTGTCTTGAACCCTTAAACTGCTATGTTAAATCTACAGAAAATAATGCCAAGACTGGTAAATAATGTGCTTAGTCTGTAGAAGAGCTGAATTCTCTTCCATAAACCACTTTCTGGTTTTTCTGTGAGGAGCTGGCTGATCTTATGCTCCTGGATCCTTATTTCCAGTTGTTAAACAGCATAAAATCCCTATTTTTCTAGGTATGTAATTGATCTAATTGCACAAAGAGGTTATGCAGTCCCAGGTGGCTAGGGAAGCTGGTCTATGATTGTGAATGGAAATGGGTGTCCACAAAACAAAAACTCTCATCATGGACTGAACACTATGAATACTTTGAGAACTCCTGACCAATAACTTTGAAATACATAAGACTGTTTTGTGCAAGTAATTTAAATGTGAACTTCAAAGATAGCCTGTTTGTGTATAGTAGTGTTACTGATTCTGTCATTTGACTCTTTTTGTGATGAAACTGGCAGAACAGGGTGAAAAATCAGCATGAACACCACCCTTTACCCCTAGGGGAGGAATATTTTTTAAAATGATAAGAATTTAAAATAAGACATCCAAGTCCATATTCAGGCACCAAAATAAGGTGCCTCGCTTTGAGACCCCAATGGGAACTGTTGCATGCTTGGCACCTTAGAAAATTAGGCTACTTACTTTGGTGTTTTGGTATACTTTCAAGTTGCATTTTGTGTGTGTGTATTTTATCCCACCCTATGCTGAGGGCTCGGGGTGGGTTAAAATACACAAAGCAAAAATAGAAAAATAAAACAATTAAAAATCCCTTATCCCAAGGTTCCTCAATATTCTACCCCTGCTTTCTGATTTCCTGGACAGTTGCCTTCCGAAGCTGAGCAGGCTTAGACATACCTCGCAGGGGGAGGAAGTTCCAAAGTTGTGGAACGGGCACCAAGAACACCTCTCTGCAAGCCCTTGCTGCGTGAATTTGCTGGGCTGATGGTACCCACAAGAGGACTTTCCCAGGAGAGGCCACGATACGAAGCAGTCTTTCAGATCTATGGAGTCTACACTGTTTAGGTCCCCAAACCTGCACTTTGAATCGTGCCCAGAAAGCTATTGAGGTGCAGTGCAGACTCTGGAGCAGTAGCATAATGGGTTTTTGGCAGCCCATCCCTGACTGTAGGCAGGCTGCCATGTTCTGCAGCTTCCAAACAGTCCTCAAGGACAGCCACACATAGAGCACATTGCAGTAGTCTAGCCTTGAGGTTATAAATCTCTGGGTGATTGTAGGTGAAGTCTGACTGATGGAAAAGTTGCAGCCTTCTCACTGGATGGAGTTGGTGAAATGCGCTCCTGGCTACCACAGCAACATGCTGTTCCAGGTGCAGCAATGGGCCCAGGAGAACCCTAAGACTGCGAGGCTGACTGACCAAGGGAGACTTGACCCTGTTAATGACAGGTGTCCCTATGCTTTCTAGGTCACAGGGTTGGCCAGTCATCATCACTTAAGACTTATTTGGATTCAGCTTCAGTCAGCTTGCCTGCAGCCAGGCACTGGGGAAGCACTGAGACTGCAGGACCTGCGTGAGATGAAAAAGAGAGCTGGATGTCATCAGCATATTAACATCACCTCACTCCACATCTCTATATGATCTTGCCCAGAAGCCTCAGATGCACATTGAACAGGAAGGGCGACAAGATGGAACTCTTAATGACCTCACAGGGGAGATCCTGAGAGGATGAGGAGCAACCACCCATCACCACCTTTTGTGACTTCTACAAGAGAAATGAATGGAGCCACTCGAGTGGTCCTGCAAATCTCTGCCAGGCCATGCAGACATGTCATCACCGCAGGATCAGCTCTTTCAAAGGCCACAAAGCTCTAACAAGATGAACAGGGTACAGTTGTTCTTTTCTTTCAGGCATAGATCATTGACTAAGACCACAAGCACAGTCTTGGTACCATACCATGCCCAGGACAAAAGCCAGACTGACATGGATTCAGGAAACCAATGACATCTACGTGTTCCAGGAACTGAAAGGCAAAAGTTAGAGATGGTGTGGTAGCTATACCAGCTACCAACATCAGAGCCAACATCAAAGATGACTTCTTAATCAGGGGCCAGATAATTGCAGTTTTGAGGCCATTGGGCACCCTGTCGTCCTGAAGGAAGGCATTAACAACCCCAGCCAGCAATGGCCCCAGTGTCCCCTGGCTAGCTTTCACCAGTCAGGGTGGGCATGGACTAGTTTACAACTGGTTGCCCGCAATAGCAGGCAACACTAACTGAAGCTGATCCAAATAAACTGAACAAGACTGAGCCTCCCCAACACTAAACCTTGTTCCCCAAGTACTTTGCAAGTACCTTTTTTATAATTGTAAAATGACTTGACATATGAGATTGTGTATGGGTTTGACAGCACAGAGCATTTTATTAATATTTTGTGTGTAATTTTCTTTTCCTTCTTGGACTGTACAGTTCGGCAGGAGCAGGAACTGCGGAATGGTTGCGCAATAGATAAGAAACTCACTACCCTCGCAGACCTCTTCAGGCCTCCAATCGATCTGATGCACAAAGGCAGCTTTGAAACAGTAGGTAGCTAACTTTTGGTAAAATTAGTTACGTGTTGGTCAGGCATGTGTCTGCATAAACTCACTTTGAGCATGGTGAAAAGTAAGAAGTTACCTCCCAAAATGATACTTGACTTCCAAATGCTGACTCCAGCATCCTAGATGTATGTGGAAATTGAGTGACCTAGAGAGGATTGATCTCATTAGCCCCTAGAGATCAACTTTAAGAAAAGAGAGTTTTGTGATCCATTACTGTATCTCCTACTCCTATTTAAAGGGTCAGTTCAGCAGATGCCGTAGGCAAAGATTTTCTTTACGTGTGCAAAGCTGACTTAGAAGGAAAAACTCCTTATTCAAAAATACTATGTTGCTGTCTGCAGTGGCTGGGGATGGAAAAAGTATTCTGTTGATATCTTGTTCTGGAGAGGACCACTAACTTATTTATGTTGTATGCTGACCCTTAACTTAGCCATCCTTGGACCAAATAGCATATGCTTTTATTTGGTAACCTTGCTGGCAATGTGAGGAATCTAGGAATCTACATTATTTTTCTAAAAAAATTAAAAGGGACTTAGTAGTTTCTGGAGTAATTATGCTCTATGCAAATTGGTGTCTTTTTATTCAAGGATCATATCAGTGCTTGAACACCTGCGGTAGTTGTAAACCACACCAGACTCAGCTTTAAAAACCCTCAATCCTTGCACTCTACTGAAACCACTCTTAACGCTGCTTTCTTTGCCAGGTTAAGGCCTTTTGCTAACAGTAGTGTTTCCAAAACCATGTGGTGGGACACTCTGGTTGTGGACACAGGGCTCCCTGGGCTGTGACTTGCAATGCAGGGAAGAGGTAGTACTCCTGCTTTCCACCAGTTAGTTAGTTCATTGGGAAGCAAGAGAGTAGCACAGGGCAAGCCCCTTTCACTTGCACTCCTTTTTGTAGTACAAATGGACTAGGATTAGCAGGGTCTGGCTAGCAGAAGGGCAATTTCCCAAGGGCTTTTAGGTTGGGGCGGCAAACAAGATGGCCGTAACAAGCCTAGAGCATGGAAGGGATGCAGCAGCAGCAGCATTCAGTCATATGTGTTGCACCATAGTTCAGGGTCTGGGGCATAAACTTCAAAAGTTTAGAAACTGCTGTCTTCAAAACCTTTCAGCATCATCATCCCGCCCCAAATCCCTAAGAACCGATTGTGTTAACTGGGATAAAATTCCCATAGAATCCCTACTCTTGCTCTTCTGCAAGCAAATTCTCGGTGTCCACTGGTACTGCAGAGAGCATAAATGCTTTCCTCTGCCACTCATAATGCAACTATTGAATTTCTGATGTTTTCTCAACCAAAGTAGCCAATGTTCTCACGAGCTCCCTGGACATGACTTCAAAACGCTGATGAGATCCCCACCTCAACCACTAGATGGCAGAAGAAGACCAATAGAATTCTGGAGCATGCTGAATGAGGGATCTGCCTCTGAGACTTCAATTAGTTCTTCTGCCTCCAACAATGAGGAGCAGAGCTTAGGATCTCCAGTGATGATTGCTCTGTTGGCGATTTTTTTCCAAAGACCTAGCTTAGAAACACTTGGACCTCGTGCAGGTCTGTCCATCAGGTGGACAGTGTGTGTGAAACCCCAATCCCACACCCCATTTGACATGGGGAAGGGGATCAGCGGGTTCAACAGGGCCTCTGCAGACGCTCAGCTCGCTTCTTCACCCTTGCTGCCAGTGGCCGACCCAGAAGAATGTTCTGACGTTCCAAACCCCACTCTCCAAGCTTGTGGTCTGGCATCTCTGAACTGGATCCTCCCGCTGCAGAGGTGCAAGCACCGTAGAATCAACCAAATGTAAGCCCCCTCTGAGGATGACTCAGATTGAGAATATCTTCCCAAAATCAAAAGCATGTGGACAGGGGAGTCCCAGCAGATATAGTGTACCTGGATTTCCAAAAAGCTTTTGATAAGGTCCCACATAAACAACTCTTGAGAAAATTAAAAAGTCATGGGATAGGAGGTAGTGTTTTGCGATGGACTGGTAACTGGTTAAAGGATAGGAAGCAAAGAGTGGGACTAAATGGCCAGTTTTCACAATGGAGGGATGTAAAAAGTGGTGTGCCCCAAGGATCTGTACTGAGACCAGTTCTTTTCAGTGTATTCATTAATGATCTGGAAAAGGGCACACCATCAAAGTTCTTCAGGGTATCTCTAGATCAGGTCCTGGTAGATGCTTCTAACAAGGACAAAAAGCAAACCCTGCAACAATTTCACAACTACAGAACCTTTCTTCATTCCCCCTACAGTTCTTCATATTCAAACGACTATAACAGAAGAGGTTAGATTGGGCTTATTAAAAATGCATGTACCATCAAGTATTGTGTACAAAAAATCAAGATAATAACTAAAACAAGAAATAAAATAATAAAGATCTCCATAAAAACACCAAAGATTAATGGCCAATCACTTCAAAATCTATAAAATCATACCAATAGATAAAAAGACAAAATAGGTGCAGTATATTGGATCAGTAATGTAAGGAACCCAAAATAGCAGAACAGGACAATACAGAAACCAGTCCCGGGGCTGGGGAGGACGGGGACACTGGCCACACCAGAGCTGTTTCTCCAATTCCCACCAATTCAAACAAGGCTCCTCCTTAGCCCAATAGACGGGAATCTTGACTCTTCCAGCCCCTCCATCTGTTAGAGGAAGACTGCTCAACTTCATCCACAGGTGGGAAAGTGCAACGCAACCACAGACACGTGGGGCGGGAAGACTGTATCTCAGGGCTACATGATAGAGTTCAAGAGAACGCCTTGCAAGTTTTTTCTCATATCCCCGAGATCAAGAGGAGAAGCACAGGGCTATGGGTCAGGAAATAGACGATAATTCATAGGGGCTATAGAATAAGTCCCCACGTACAAACGGGGAAGCGGTCTCTACTCAGTTTTATTTTTGGTAGTCATAAAGATGGGCAGCTGGCAAGCAGTGCTTGATCTAAAATGACTAAACAAATCAATAAAGACTCAAAATGGAAACACTGAGCTCTATTTGCCTAACAGTTGCTATGCGGGACTGGCTAATCTCCTCGGACCTGCAGGAGGCATACCTGCACATCCCTATACAACCACTACATAGGCAGTGGCTCCATTTTCTCTACAACAGATGCCACTGGTGATACAAAACGCTCCGCTTTGGCCTGGGAACAACACCCAGGGCATTTGCAAAGTTACTGATACCACTAGTGGCAAACCCCCAGACATGGGGAACAGCTATTCACCCATATCTAGACTTATTTATTTGTTTATTTATTTATTTTGGGTTTCTTCTATCCTGCTCCCTCCTGCTCACAGAGCTTGGGGCGACTTCATTCTGTTAAGGGCCTTCAGCTACGAACAGGCACTAGCAAACCTGGAAATCACAATCAACTATCTAAAATTCCATCATGAAATGCACTTGCATCATATATTTATTATTTTATTATAAGCTTTTATATAGCACCAGCAATGTACCTGGCGCTTTACAGAGAATAAGATAGACACGGTCCCTGCCCAAGAGTTCACAATCTAAAGACAGTGGAGGGGAGACAGGGAAGGGGGAACAGAGGGAGAAACAAGGGATGCAGCGATCATGAGAATGCAAGAACTCAGGTACATGTTCTTGGCTTGGTTACAGTACATTGGGAGTTTGCAGATAACAGGTGAGGGATAATCCTGGGTGGGATGGTTAAAAGAAATTAGGAAGGGCAGAGCAGAAGAGGTGGGTTTTGAGGAGGGATTTGAAGGTACAAAGGGAGTGGGCAAGGCGGAAAAGATGACCCCCAAAAAATGACCTCCCAAATATCCACTCACTGTTATCAACCGCACTCGAAAACTTATATTTCCATATGGGATTCCAAGAATATCTCCTAAAAATTAAAGGCAAAAATTGTCTCCAATGTTTGGCACTATTTACAATAATTATTTGAGGTATGGATCCCAAAGAAATATCTCACCTTGCCGCAGTATGAAAGAGTGCCTAATTGGATTTGCAAATGCTCATATGGAGAGTATTTAATGTCCTCCAGAATATTATTCTTAAATTCATACTATATAGAAACAAATGTTGTAAGTCAAGGGTAAATCCTTCCTTAACTGACAAATTCATCCTCATGAATATCTATAATGCACTTGAAAAATATTTTACCTCAATCAAAGCCCATACCCTATGACTAATAATTCATATCAATTCACAACCTTAGCTTCCAAAAAGGGCAATGTGGAAAGAAAAGGGCCTTTTTTTAAAACATACCCATCCAATGATTGCCTTCTAACAACTTCATGTTGGCACTGCAAACCGTGAGAGTCTCTATGTAACCTTACACACAGGTTCCTGGGATCTTCACTTGCAGTTGATCCTCAATCATCACTGTCAGTTGGTTAAAGTGAGATGAATTAAAGTCTTCCACATGAAGCAATCATCCACCAAAAGTTCTTCTTGTCTCACTTGATAGAGCATGGTATATCAACTAAATTGATCCCACAGCTGAATATCAACAGTACGAAAATACATGGTAAAATGAACCTTTTCTTAGGTAAAGCAACAATTAAAAAGTTCTATTGTATAACACAAACATATGAAAATACAACAATATAAAGTCCTTATTTACATACAGCTTTCCACTAATGAAACTGTTTGAAATGGCTAACTAATATCCTAATCTCCCCTAATTACTCTGGGAGAATAGCATTTGTCAATATATATAAATCAATCTGTCACCAAGGGCAAAAGAAACACAGGTCAACAAGAGGAAAACATCTATGAGAAATGTCTTTTATAAAAATACAGACCAATTATTTTCTTCATTTAGACCATTGGGCGTTAAGGTGTTTAAATTGTGTATCCAACATACTTCTCTCCTAAGAAGCTGATTGGAATTCCTCTGTTGATGAGACATAGCTTCAGTACACAGATATCTTAAGTCCTCCAATTTATGTTGTTCCTGAATAAAGTACGAGACCAGAGGTTCTTTAATTATTTTCCCCCTAGTGTTGCTGCAATGTTCACTAATTCTAGTTTTACAGATCTGGAGGTGCATCCCACATAGCTAATTTTGTGTCCCTGTAAATTTATCTATGTCTAAGTTGATATTCATTTCCAGTAGCCGGATGAACAAACACCTTTGTGGGACTACTGTACCTACAAAGGGGACATTTCCCACACTTGAAATGACCCACAGATAAGGACCTAAAATGTGTAGGGGCAGAAGATATTTTCTGAGAATATTTTATATCCGTGTGCACTAGAATTTTTTCATGAATTTGGTTTTCCTATATGCAAACGTGGTTTTTTCTTTGCAGTCAGTTCAGGTATACACTTTACTAAATGACTGAATGTGATAAGATAAATCATTCTCCCTGTCCCCTCACATTTATCTTTTGGGATAAGTAGGGATTCCCTAGACAAATTCAAAACCTTTTGGGGGGGGGGGAATCTTCAGTAATCTTTCAGGGTACCCCCTTCTCAAATTTTCCATTAAATGGTTAGCCTGCTCCATAAAAGTTGTCAAACTGCTGCAGTTACATCTAAGTCTCAATAATTGGTCAAAGGGGAGATTTTCTTTCAGGTACTTTGGGTGATTGCTATTGAAATGAAGCAATGAGTTAACCTCAGTATCTTTTTTTGTATGTGGCAGTAGAAATATTACCTGAGTTGAACTCAGTGGTGATGTCCTAAAAATGAACGACTTTGGAGTCATACTGTAAATCAAGTTGTACATTGGAGCAACAAGAGTTCAAATAGTCATGAAACCCTGTTAATTCCTCTACAGTACCCATCCCAAAAAATAATAAATCATCAATATAATGTTTATACAGGAAAAATATGATCATAAAAATATTTCTGGATGCATCGTATATGTAGGTAGGTCCTCTCAGAGATACAGGTTGGCCAGTTTGGGGGGGGGGGGGGCAACCATACATCCCATAGCCACCACATTTGTCTGTAGGTAAAGTTGATAGTTAAACTAAAAAAAAACTTTGTCAACACGAATTCAGCAATCTGGACCAAAAAAACAAGTAGCGGGTTTGCAGGGATGATCTCTGAGATTTAAAGTATCGTCAATAACTGAGAGAGCTTCTTCCTGAGGAATATTAGTGTAAAGGGAAACCACATCCAGGGTGACTAAAATCAAATTCTCATTAACAGACTCCATATCTAGTTCTTCTAAGACATTAAGCAAATTTTGTGAATCTCTCACATAGGATTTTAATAAAGGAACAAATGGTCTCAAAAAGGAGTCTAAATACTGGGCTAATGACTCCAAGATTGATCCGTTCCCCGATACTATAGGTCTCCATGGTGGTTTGGTTTTGTTCTTATGAATCTTCGGGAGCATGTAGAAAAGATGAATTCGTTCATCACTCTAATAAGTCTGACTCCTGCTGACTAATTTGGCTAGTCATTCATAAATCAATATTTACTTACTTACAATGTTACTTACGCCCTCTGTAAATGACTTATCTATGGTCTTATAATATAATTCATTGCTCAATTGTGAAAGAACCTCTAATACATAGCAATCTTTATCCCAAATCACAACAGCACCACCTTTGTCTGCAGGCTTGATAACAACGCTCGAGTCTTTATTTAATTAATTTAATGCTGATCTTCCTATCCTACTCATGTTTTGCCAAACCTGTTTGGGGCACTATCAATTTTCTTTAATTCAGCATTATCAGTTCTTCAAAAACTTTTTGATCCTGGGGTTACTGGTGGGTGGCACAAAAGTGGACTTGGGTCTAAAATTAACCATCGATTAATTTCTGCTGGAATCACCAATATTGTTTTTAAACCAGTTACGTAATCTGATTTTCCTGCAAAATTGGTGAATTTCAACTCTGTTGTGAAAAGCATCATACTTGGGAGTAGGAACAAAAGATAAACCCTTTTCCAAAACTATCCTTTCAATTTGTGCGAGATTTGTATTGGATAAATTCACTATCAATGAGTGCGCTTGTGTTTCCTTGGGAAGGCTGAGTGTGAATTGTCCTAGAATTTTCTTTTGTTCCAGACTTTCTTGGGGGGCTGGCCCAAAAAAGATTCCTGATGTGAACCCGTCTTGGGTCTAGCCCTCAGCTCTGACTGATTGTCTCTCTCCTGTTCTATTCTATTACCACTCTCATCTTGTAATGAGATCAAAATTCACAGATTTATTAAGTCCAGTTTTAATGTATTTCGTCCTCCATGTATATACTCTATTCTGTTCGTAATATGTCCCTTTGGAATTTGACCAGCTTCCTCTCCCTAATAATCTTCCATTCTTTATCCAAATCTTGGGATAATACCTGAAGCTTCTCCATGAACCTCTTATCTCCCAAACTGACCTTAACACTCTGCTCAATCTCTTTAATTTCTTTTTCCATTTTAATAATTTCCTTTTTGGAGGTTTCAGTAATAAGAACCATCAGGTCATACCCACACTTATTCAGGATCTGTTCCCATTTATTTCTGAACTCTTCATTGTTAGGGAACACTCCAGGTTCTTTTATCACTCTAAGGCCTCTAAGGAGCCTCTGATTTTTTTTACATAATCACCCAGTGACCTAGAATTGAAGTTCTATTTTCATTTATTTCATTTTCAAGTCAGAAAAACGTGGCCACGTTCCTGTGTCAGGAATGGCATAATCCTTATTAATCGAAGAATAATCAACAATTCTATTAATATCGGAGTCTGAGTAACTGAACATAAACTCGTTGGCCATAGTGTAACCAATTACTAAAAAAAAGGAAGGTAGCCCAAGTGACAGAAAGAAAAACCTCCCCACCTACAGGAAGGACCCCCAGAAAACTGGAAACAAAGAAGGTGGAAAGGAGAAAATAAAATCTATTCTTTAATGTATAATGTAGTAATTAGGGATGTGTGAATGCTGTTCGGAGTTCGGATCAAACTCGGTCTGTTCAGACAACCGAATCAAAGTTCCGAACCAACCGAACTCGATCCGAACTCAAAAATGACCAAACAGTTCGGTACCATTTGGGTGAGTTCGGATGAGTTCGGGCGGGAAAAACGTGACTGGAAGGCCCACGGAGGGGGAGGCAGCTGAGGAGCAGACTTCCTGGCACCAAGGTTGGAGAGGCTTGGAGTAGCGGCCAGCCTGCCCAATCACCATCCCTTTTCTCCTCAGACCACTGGCTTCGCAGTTTGCGATTGGACATGGGGGAAGGGTGGGCTAGGCTGCACAGAGCCAATGGGGCTTGTGGTAAGGCAGGCACAGCAAGTAACTAAAGTCATTGCCCTCCCCCCTTCCAACACCTTCTGAGCTAGCCACTGATCCTGTCAGCAGGCGTTTACAGAAGTCTCCCTCTCCCAGCAGTTTGTGTTCTTCCCAATCCATTGCTATCCTCCTATTTCACCCATCCCACACATTTACCTCCCTAGTATCATTTATTTAGATTAGATAGATTTAGGCGTTATTTTTATTTTTTACCCGTCCCTGTATTCTTTCTCCCTATCCTCCATTGAATCCTCCCCCTCCTCCCACTATATATTCCATCCCTGATTCCCTTTCCCTGTTTTTGGATTTATTTAGACTAGCATTAGATTGATTTAGCGTTCATTTCAGTTTTTTACCCCCTCCCTGTGTTGTTTGTTGTGAGCTGTCTGTATTCCCCACCCCCATCCCTGTGTGTGTAGATAAATATAGACATGAGATGGATAGATGGATGTAGGTGTTACCTTAGTTAGAGAGAGAGTGTGTAGTGATTCAGTTTTATAGTGTGTTTGTAGGACTAGGCCTTTGTGTTGTTAGATATTCCATTTAGTTTCATAGGTTTTAGAATAGTTAATAGCAGTTAGATTTAGTGTAGAGAGTTATAATATTAGATAAAAAATTATAATGAAAAAACTATAAAATCTTTGTGTGCATTCTTTGGGTTGGAAAACGTTGAGAAGGGAAGTAGGGGAGGCCGGTCTGCTGCCCGTAAGGCGGGCAATGGGGCACGTGGCAGAGGTGGTAGGGGCCATGCCAGTGGAGTGGCAGCATGCAACAGCAGCCCAAGCCCATCACCACGCCCCTGATTTTTGGAGGCATGATATTCCTCCAGGGCCACCAATGTCCCCCATTATTGATGTGATCCCCAGAAGTCCTCCTGGGGGGCTGTCTGGAAGTTGAGACCCTGCTGGCACATCTTGGGGCTAATACGGTACATGTGCTGCTGCTGTCAGGTAGGGATCTGACAAGCTGTATATACAAACATACAATGAGATTCTGCCACCTGCCAGAAGCAGCACAGAGGGGTAAAAGATTGGACAGGTCAAACTCAGCTGGTACGAGATATAACTTTTATAATAACTTTTTAAAAAACAAACATTAACAATATAACAAGACAAAAATAACAAACTTAAGTGTCTCAGGGTCAAACGATACCGAAAATAAAATCTTGGAAATCGGAAACCAATTTCCGAATGTTTGGCCGAACCAAACTCCGCCGAACCGAAACCGAACCCGAACTCGGTTCCTGAACCGAACGACTGAACCCGAACTCGGTTTTCCAACCGAATGGCCAAACATCCAAACCATGTTCTGTTCGCACATCCCTAGTAATAATGTACAAAAAATACACAAGGATCTGCTAGGCAGATACAATATTCAAAATGACTATGTTGTACGGCATCTCACAATTGTTATAAAGGCATTCAACCAGTAAAAAATGTCTAATACATACAAACCCCAATGTGGGAAACCCAAACTCTGCCTAACTCCACTTCCAAACCCAATCTCTGCCTAGCTCCAATGAACTGGTCTGTCCGTATACTAGGGGCAATGCCGGGGGTTGTCTTTGCCTTAACACTTTATCCAGACAGGTAGTGTCCCTGGGTAGAACCCTAGGAATGATAGGGGACATTCAGATTTCTGCACATTCCCATATAAGAAGATTTCTCAGGGTGGTCCACCTCATTTCACCTCCAGTGGTGTGTAGATACCCCCCACGCCCCAACATGGAGTTTAAACATAGTTTTCAAGTCTCTAATGAAACCACCTTTTGAACCTCTCTGATATATCATATTGCTTTTTATCTATTAAAATGGCCTTCCTTATTGCTATTACCTCAGTGAGGAGAATTTCAAAATTAGGAGCACTTTCCTTGAACCCTTCATTATGTGTCTTTAAAAAAAAAATTGGTAGTTCTTAGGTTAGATCCATCACTTATTCCAAAGGTTAACATGTTGTTGTTTTTCATAGAGCCCAGGAAGTAGTCTTTCCTTCTTTCTGCCCCAGACATAAATACCAGCTGGAACAATGTTGGCACAATCTTTTTTTTTTTAAACTGGAGACTCCACAAGAATATTTTATTATGGAGCCACATTAGTGGCTCCATTAGTTAAGGCGGAGCTAGCGTTCTGTACTGAGAGTTCCATTGAAGTCAATGGAACTCCCACGGGCAAATTCCTCTGGCTTGTGACCCTGATGTTGACGGGGCTTTCTTTGTGAAGATAGAGTTATAAGGACAGATGGCCCCATAGCACACATACTGAGTATGGCAAGTATGTGCAATGGTGCACCGTGTAACCATGTCTCCATAATATAAGTGCATTGGGGGGGAAGAGGCCAGGAATCCTCCGGAGGCAGAGCCTCCGGGGGATCCCTGGCCGTTTTCCCCCCTCCAGAGTGCTTATTTAGAAAGCGCTCGGGGGCTGTGTGAGATATAAGTACTCTGGGGGGAAGGGCTCTGGCTTTCAGCCTCCGAGAGATCCCTAGCCGCTTCCCGCAAGAATGCTTATTCAGGTCCGGCCCCAGGCATGTGCAACATGTGCAGCCCGCGGCCAGCTGGGGCCCCGCACTTGCCTGGCTGGGGAGCAGGCTCCAGCCAGCTTCTCCCCCAATAAGGTCGTCTTCGTTCCCTCCATGGCTCCAGACCCCATCCCTCACCTGCCTCTCCCTGATAGTAGTTGCAGCAGCAGCAGCAGCGGGGACATGATCGGGCTGGGAGATAACGCTGTTTGTTTACAAACAGCTCCTGCCCGCTTGCTGATCAGAAGGTTGCTACCTTGCAAAGAAGGTTCTTTGAGATGTCTCCAACCATTCTCACAACTGAGTTCTGCATGCTCACCCTATTCAAATATTAGACCACGTGATGGTCTTGAGTTCCTCTAGTATGAAAAGCACTGACTCCCCACCCTCAGAATGACAGTTCCTTCCACCCTTTCTAGAAATAAAAGAAAATAATTCCATGCGGGGCTAGACAGGTGGGTGTTGAGAGAATGTTCGGAGCCATCTCAAAAAACCTTGTTTGCAAAGTAGCAACCTTCTGTTCTTCTTCGAATGGCTCCTCACATGCTATTTTTACATGGCTCCATGGGGTGGGGAGTCCGTGGGCATGCCAGTGCATGAATGGGGCATGCATATGACTGCACACACATCCCCACTCACCCACCACTCATCCACACCCACATAGTAACCACTGTTTCCCCCGGTTGCTCCTTGCGTGGGGACGAGTGGAGGGTGTTTGTGAGTGGGGATGCGTGTTAGGTGGGCGCGCACGTACCCCCACTCACCATGGGCGCGTGCACCACATTGTTCACATGGGGCTCCCCCACCCATGAACACATAGAAATCTGCGTGGTCATGGCTGGGAGAGGCCCGTGTAAAAAGGGCCACATTCTCACAACTGTCTTACTTATACTATCTTAGGTAGGAATTTAGGATGTAAAGCAATATCTATTCTGTCTTGGAAAATAAATCTGCAAATATGGTTCTGAGATT
>QEPC01002855.1:219497-234412 GCA_003113815.1 Sphenodon punctatus | reverse complement strand
CCCCATCCCCACCGCACCCCCCGCCAAAAGCCTGATGGAACAGCCAGGTCTTACGTATACGCCGAAACAGCAGGAGAGTGGGAGCCAGCCGAGCCTCCTCCGGGAGCGAATTCCACAGCACAGGGGCGACCACCTTTGCTCTCCATCCCGACCTGGACGACCTCCATCCCTACCTAGACGACATCCTGGTCCGGGCTCCATCACAAAGCCAGGTGATGGCAGTTCAGACAACCCTGCAGGCCCTGGCGGTGCACAGGTTTGTAATAAACAGGGAGAAAAGCATACTGGTGCCCACAGAGCGCATAGTACATCTGGGGGTGTAAGCCAATTCTGCTCGTCTATGCATCTCTCGATAAACCATAGTAAATCCAAGGTTTTAGTTATGGGTAAACTATCAAGGAGGCAAGTATGGTTGCTGGATGGGAAACAACTGGAGCAGGTTGAAAGCTATAGTTACTTGGGGATTCGCTTCTCAGCCTCGACTTCGTGGCAGCATCATGTAGAGGGTGTTAGATTAAAACTCTCCCAGTTAATTGGGGGTCTCCTAAAATTTTGGAGGACCTATGGGGGTTGACTGGTAAAGCCAGCTCTGAAATTGTTCGAGTTAAAAACCAGACCTGCTGCATTGTATGGGGCAGAAGTCTGGGGCCTGTCTGCAGCTGAAGACCTCGAAAGATTACAAAATCGCTTTTTAAGAGCGATCCTTATGGTTCCGCAGTCTGTCCCGGCCTGTCTGCTTAGATTTGAAACGGGAATGCTTCCAATGGACGTTAAAATAAAGATAACAGCACTGAACTATTGGTCCAAGATGACTAATATGCCTGAGTTTCGTCTGCCTCACCAATGCTATGTTGAGGCAGGGAATTGGTGTTCCCCCAGTCTGTGGAGGGATAAAATTATTAGGCAGCTGCATTATTTGGGCCTTTCAAGGGAAATGTTAGATTCTTTGCCACTCTGTACCCAAAAGCGCCTAATATGCAAACAACTGAGAGATCAAGCTATTCAGATTGATCCGAGTATAATACACTCGCTTAGCTGTGTGCCTCTTTATAAAATGTTTAAGCAGACGCTTAAGTGTGAGGAATACTTGGAAATTTTGGAAGCCCCCAGCCTAAAGAGGGCCATGACCCTGCTTCGATTGGATATCCTCCAATCCCAAGTTTTGAAGGGGCACAGATCCGGTGTTCGGTGGCAAGATAGGATCTGCTCTTGCAGTCAAGACTTGGTAGAAGATCTTCCCCATCTAATGTTTGTGTGCCCCCAGATGCAATTCCTTAGAGATAGCCACCTGACATCATGGCTCCCGCAGATGGGTAATCTGTCACCCTTGCAGTTACTGTTACATTGCATTGGAAATAAATCCCGAGAAGCAATTCTCAGGACGGCAAAAATGGCCCGGGATTACATTACTATGCATACTGAAAATCTGGATGTTTAGACACTTGGATGAATTTGACACACATAGGACACTTATATGTCAAATAGAATTTATGTTCCTGCTGATCTTTATCGACTTTGATTCACCTTTGTTTTGTAACCACTGTATTTGATACTGCGCTTCAGAGCCTGTAAACGCAGGAATTTCGTTGGTTTTATGTTGGTTTTATGTTGGGCCATGGCTCTGACTAGTGCCTGAATAAAGTTTATTATTATTATTATTATTTATTATTACATCTGGTGGTGATCATCGATACCCTGGGAGATTGCGTATTCTTGTCAGAGGAGCGCCAGTGCAAGATCAGGTCTCTAATTCAGCAGATCCAGTCTCACGACCAGGTGTTGCTTTCTCAGCTGGCGGCGCTTCAGGGGCTCCTCATTTCTTGCATCCAGCAACTGACTTGGGCCAGACATCATCTCCGCCCTCTCCAGTCTTTTCTCCACCCTTACCAACGGCAGATCATGAAGAAGACCAGGACCTGACTCTCTCTTCCTCCACAGGTCCTCGACTCCCTGCTTTGGTGAACCCTACCCCATCGCTTCCAGGAAGACATTCCCCTGACCGAGCCCAAAGAATGGTCATCACCACCGATGCCAGTCTCTTGGGCTGGGGGTCGCACATGGAGGCCGAATACATCCAGGACACCTGGCTACCGAGGGACAGGAACCACTCTATGAACTGGATGGAACTCAGGGCCATCCACCTGGCACTCCTCCATTTTGTGCCAAAGATAGGGAGTCCCATCTACTGGTCCTAACCGACAACACCTCAGCAATGGCATACATTCGCAACCAGGGAGGGTCCCAATGTCACGTTTTGATACTCTTTTTATAAAAGGAAAGAAGGCTAGGTTTTCCAGCTGAACTAATCATTAGGGGTGGGACTACCGGATCATCTGGTATCCGATACTTCCGGTATTTGGTGTACCGGCAGTATCGGATTAAACCCAGTAATCCGGCCCGTTTACCGGATTCCCCCATACCGGATTTTTTTACATTGTGGTCATTCAAATGAATGGCCGCAATGTAAAAAAAAAACCCACCAAAAAACCCCCCACTTTACTTTCCCTCCCCAGTCCAGGCTGCGTGGGTGGAAGGGGGGGGACACCCCCCACCCACTCTGCCCAGCCTGACTTAAAAAAAAAAAAATTCCCCCCCAAAGTCCCTGCTAGTGCAGGCCCCGGGCCGCCACCGGCGACCCGTAGGCCACACCAGCAGGTACGATCCCTGGGGTGGGGGGTGGTTTAACACACACACCACCCCAGGGATCAGATCACCCGGGGAAACCTGGAAGTTCACCGGAAGGCCTAGTAGCGCTGAAGCCGGCAGCCACAGCCAGCGCTGAAGCCACCGGAGTCGGACCGCTGCCGCCCGGAGCGCAAGGTAGGCGATCCCTGGGTGGGGAGGTAGGGTGATCCCTGGGGTGGGGGGGTGTTAAACCGCCCACCACCCCAGGGATCACCCTAGTACCTGGTGGTGCGGGCTCCGGGTCACCGGTGACGGCCCGGAGCCCGCACTAGCAGGGACTTCGGGGTAAAAAAAATTTTTTAAAGCCAGGGTGGGTGGGTGGGTGCCCCCTTTTCCACCCGCACAGTCTGGGAGGGGGGAGGTTTTTTGTGGTTTTTTCCATTGATTTCAATGGGGACAGTTCACCATTGAAATCAATGGAACAAATCCGGTACCGGTAAACCGGTACACCGATCCAGCAATCCAGTTTTTAAAAATCCGGTAACTGGTAAATCCGGTAGCCGGTATTTGCCCTGATGTCCCACCCCTACTAATCATACTGGATTGGGCCTTTTTCTTCTAATTGTATAAAATGAGTTTTACACTTTACTTTGAGGCCAGGCTAGCAATTGTAAAATGACAATATATTTATAAATAAATGGAACATGAGACTTTAGAATATATTACTATATGCGTAATTTACTTAAATATAAATAGAGAATTTCAGTAGTTTACATAGAATAGCATAGATAGCCAATCAAAATTACATGATCTTAAAACATCTCTATTTTATGAAAAAAGCTTCTAAAAGCTTAACATATGCTCAATTCATTGGCTCAAAGATATCAAGAATCATACGTTACATTCTTCCCAGTTCTTCCCTTTGTCTGCCAAAATGTTGGTGAGAAAGAAACTCCAACATGTGGTGTAGAATTTCAGTCTAGAGAGCAATTCTCTTGTCTCCCTTCTTAAGCTCGCCTGCATGGGAGGCTCACATTCCTGAGTAGTGTCATTGATGACATCAGTTAGCAAGGAAATACACTGGATTCTAATTGNAAAAACTAACTTAAATCTTTTTTCTCAGTCTGGAGATGTTCTATGAATGGTACCATCTGTCATTTAGACATGTAATAGATAAGATTCCAGACACCTAGGCTGGCCAGAGGGCCTCTTTATTGCCTTCTAACTTCTAGCCATTTGACTGTTTCCTTGGATACAGTGAAAGTTCATTTGGGAAGTTTAGAAAAAAGCTCATTGGAATGTAGCTAAGGGGGCTCAATCTGAACCTAGCTAATCACAAAAGCTGATTTTAAAAATCAATGCTGCAAAACACTAATCCAATACTTTGAAACAGAAAGTTAACAAATAAAAACTCAAAATTAATACATTAGGAACACAGATGGCCAAAAATATATGCTTAGAATAAGAAATACATGACACCGAGTCCCCGCCCTACACAAGGGAGCATCCAGTCTGCTAACTTGGGCGGAAGCCAATCTTCTCTCCCTTTCCGCCAAGCGCATAAAGGGAGACAAAAACATCACAGCGGACTGGCTCAGCCATAGACAGGTGGATCTGGGGGAGTGGGTGCTTTCCCCAACGGCGTTTCTGCAAATATACAACCGCTTTGGTGCCCCAATAATCGACCTCTTTGCTTCAATCCGGAACACCAAGTGCACGAGGTTCTACTCTCGGTTCCGCTCGCCTCAAGTGGAGGCCATGGACGCCCTGAACGTTGGATGGCCGCAGGGCCTCTTATGGTCCTTTCCCCTGTTTTCGATCCTCAGCAACGTGATTGTCAAGATCCATCGGGAACGGGCGACAGTGGTTCTTGTGGCACCCAAGTGGCCACATCATCCATGGTTCACTGATCTGATAAATCTGTCGCGGCAGGACCCACTGTCTCTAAAACCAGACCCTGATCTGCTGTCTCAGGGCCCTGTTCTGTACAACAATCCTCCGTCCCTACAGCTGACAGGGTGGCTCTTGAGTGCAAAGCTTTGAGGAGCCTGGGCTACTCTGAGGCTGTGCTTGCTACGCTTCTGTCATCCAGAAAGCTGTCCACCACTTGGATCTATCAATCTACATGGAGGGTTTTCGTGGCTTGGTGCTCTGAACATCATGTAAACCCCAAGAACCCTCAAATTAGTAACGTTCTTCTCTTTTTACAAATGGGTTTAGACAATGGGCGGCAGGCTAGCACTCTAGCGACTATACCCCTGATAGGGGTATTTCAGGACACCCCCATGTTAGACAATTTTTTCAGGGAGCCAGGGCTCTCGCACCTCCTATTGTGCGCTGCTTTCCCACTTGGCGACTCAATTTAGTGTTGAATGCCCTCACCGCCTCTCCCTTTGAGCCTCTACACTCGGTGTCTCTCTTTTTCCTCACTATTAAGGTGGCCTTCCTTATCGCAATTACATTGGCTAGGAGGGTTTCCGAACTTGGGGGTCTTTCAATAGACCCAGCTCTCTGTACATTTAAGTCAAATTCAGTCGTACTCCGGCTCGACCCAGCCTTTGTCCCAAAGGTAAATTCGTTGTTTCACAGGCAGGAGGAGATCATCCTTCTGCCCTAAACCAGTTCACAGGCTGGAAAAGAAGTGGCATACTCTGGACCTGTGTAGGGACCTAAAGATTTATATTAAAGGACAGCCTCCTTTAGGAAGTCTTCAGCTCTTCTGCTGGAATTCACTATCCTAAGACAGGGCAGTAAAGCCTCTCGTCCAGCTATAGGGTCCTGGATTGCGGCATGTATTTCAGATGCGTATAAGGCCTCCGGTATCATGCCGCCTCAGTCGATTCTACCCCACTCTACCTGTGGGGCAGCTGCCTCGTCGGCATTTAGTTCTAGGGCTCCCCATGCAGAAATTTGTAGGGCAGCTACGTGGGCGAACCCCCATTCATTCACTTGACATTATCTGGTGGACTTGATGGACTCAGCAGATGTGGCCTTCGGCCGCAGAGTCCTTCAGTCTAGCCTTCAATAGGCTTGATCCCCGGCTTTCCCCTCCCATGCTGCACTGCTCTGGTAAATCACAGGCTGAAAGAGCTCCCGTCCTGCACATCCCAGGAGAAAGGGCAATTGGTTTACTTACTGGTGAATTGCCCTTCTGGGTAATGTGCAGGATGGGAGCTTGGCCCTCCCGCTGTGCGGGAATCAAGCAGCCAAATGATATCTGCAGGTGGGGGCGGGGTTGGGGATTCAGTCCCAGGGTAGGGTTCTCTGTCTCTCTCCCTCCCTGTCAGCATTCCACCTGGTTCCTGTATTGGGTTATGTTGGTTCTAGTTAACCCCTTTTTGTGGGTCGTTTTTAGTACTTTTTCAACGGCTTTGAGAACAACTGGCAAGTGGAAAGGATGGACCCCCTCTACTTACGGTCAGACACAACTGTGTTAGTCTGCCTCCTACTGGACTAGGCAGGGATCATCCCAGACTGAAAGAGCTCCTGTCCTGCACATTACCTAGAAGGGCAATTCACTGGTAAGTAAACCAGTTGCCTTTTCAGGTTGGCAGAAGTAATAATTCGACACTGGCACTGATCAGACCTCACCTGGAGTACTGTGTCCAGTTTTGGGTGCCTCATTTTAAGATGAACATTGACAAATTGGAGTGGGTTCAGAGGAGGGAGGCAAAGAGGATAAAGAAAGCAAGTTTTATGAGGAAAGGTTGAAGGAACTGGGTATGCTTAGCCATCAAGAAAAGACTAAAAGTAGACATGATAGCAGTCTTCAAATACCTAAGGGGCTGCCACCAAGTAGATGGCAAAGAACTGTTCTGCGTTGCTATAGAGGCCGGTTCTAGAAATAATGTGTTCAAATTACAGCAAGATAGATTTTGTAAGATATCAGGAAAAACTTCCTAACAGTAAGAGCTGTTTGGCAATGGAAGAAGCTGCCCAGGGAGCTTGTAGGCTCTCCATTGCTGGAGGTTTTCAGAAAGAGGCTGGACAGCCGTCGGTCGGGGATGTTATAGTTGTTGTCATCCTGCACCCATGCAGGGGGTTCGACTGATGACCTTGAGGTCTTCTCTAATTCAAAGATACTATGATTCTAAAATATATATATATCTGAAAGCCCACTTCTCCCCCGTTGATCCATTAAGATCGACTGAAAACCTCTTCTCAGTTCTATAAGCTTGCCATATAGCTAGGGTCCATGGAGAGGTATTCTTGGTGGCTGCACCAACGGCTCTGGAAATGCCATCCCCTGGAAATTCATCCATGCCCATGCATGTGCATCTTCAGAAAGCAGTGTTTATGACCAGGTGCTGGGTAGGCGAGGATAAGCTCTGGGGAGAGTTTGTTATTGTATTTTATATTTCTGGTGTGTTCGTTTTACTTTATCTATTTTATGCATAGTTATATATGCTGTAGCCTGCTCTGAGCCCACAGGATAAGGTGGGTTATAAATCTAAATAAACCACTTTTCAAAAAGCGTTCCTTAATTAACCACAATTTGTGCATTCACCACCATTGTACATGCACTTGATTGCTACTCCTCTCAGTCGGGGTTCCCCAAGGCTCTGTCCTTGGCCCTCTCCTCTTCTCTATCTACACCCAATCCCTAGGCAAACTCATTGCCTCCCACAGTTTCCAATACCACCCATACGCTGATGACACTCAGCTCTCTCTCTCCACTCCTTCCCTCTCCCCCTCTGGTCAAGCTCGTCTCACCAACTGTCTCTCCGATATATCCGCCTGGATGTCTCAACGCCAACTCAAACTGAACATGGCGAAAACTGAACTCCTGATCTTTCCTCTCAATCCTTCCTCTCTCTCTTCCCTGTCAATTACCATTGATGGGGTTTCCATCCTCCCTGTCCCCCAAGCCTGCAGCTTGGGCTTCATCTTCGACTCGCACCTTACCTTCAAACCCTATATTGACTCCATTGCTAAATCCTGCTGCTTCTCCCTCCGCAGCATTGCTAAGATCCACCCTTTTCTATATGTCTCCTCTGCCAAAAACTCTCATCCACGCCCTAGTCATCTCACACCTCGACTATTGCAACCTCCTCCTCCCTGGCCTTCCCCACTCTCCCCTTTCTCCCCTTATCTCTGTTCAAAACTCTGCTGCCAGGATTTATCCATCTAGCCCGTTGCTTTGACCACGTGCAGCCTCTCCTCTTCTCTCTCCACTGGCTCCCTCTTCCTGAGCACATTCTGCACAAGCTCCTTGTATTTACCTACAAAGTCCTTCACAGCCTTGCTCCCCCTACCTCTCTGCCCTGATCTCCCTCCGAACCCATGCTCAAGCACTCCGCTCCTCTTCCATCCCCTCCCACGCCTCCCCTGCTCCCCCAACCGCCTCCGTCCCTTCTCCCTCGCTGCCCCGCACGCCTGGAACACCCTCCCTGCCCTTGTCTGCCTGGCCCCCACCCTCCACACCTTCAAGTTCCTCCTCAAACCCCCCCTCTTCTGCTCCGCCCTTCCAAATTCCTGCTAACCATTCCCACCCAGGATTATCCCCCACCTGTTAACTGTAAACTCCCAACTTACTGCAATCAAGCCAGGAACATGTACCTGAGCTCTCGCATCCTCATGAATGTCACATCCCTTGTCTCTCACTCTGTTCCCCCTTCCCTGTCTCCCTTCCCCCTGTCTTTAGATTGTAAGCTCTCAGACAGGGACCGTGTCTGTCTTATTCTTTGTAAAGCGCCAGGTACATTGCTGGCGCTATATAAATGCTCATCATAATAATAACAATGAAGTTAAGCAAATGCATTTAGCAAACAGCTTTTACTCATTACAGTAACAGTGTAACATTCAGATGATGTAGGACTTTAGTAAGTCAAATACATTCTACTGAGCAGCCAAAGCAGACTCTCCTTGTTTGTTACATACTGTCTTGTTAAAACACACAACAAATTCACTTGAACATCATCATCATCATTTTTATTGCAGCTATTTTGACATTTCAGCAAACATCCATAAAAATATAATTAGACATAATACTCTGTAGTTAAAACAAACAGCGGAACCAAATTTACTATATTACTCATAAAGAGCTTTTCTCTTCTTAAGAGCCAGGAAGAGAAAAAGAGCTACAGCCTTCATGACTGCCAAATCCTTTGCAGCAAACAAAGCAGAAATCTTCTGCTGTAGCTTAGGCAGAGGACTTGCTTCTAGCACAGGGACAATCCAGCACAATCTTAACTCCTCATAATAGGGACATGACATCAATACATGTTCAAGAGATTCTACTTCAGAAAGATGGCAAGAGCATAATCTTTCATAATAGTTCATCCCATCAGCTTTACCTTTAATTACCGCCTAGTCAAATAATTGGAAACGGACTAGCGTCAACATCCTGTGATGCTGGTAATCACATAGATGAATGAGATATGGTTCCAAAATTAAATTAGTTTTAACTATGGGGTACCATGGTGCTATTTTATTCTCCGTTATTCTAGCCATTATCTGCTGATTGGAGATATCTGCAATTCATTGCTTAGTGTCCTCCAAAAATGACCTACTTTCCAACATAAGGCTAAAGCCAGGGGAGAAGCCACTTCTAGATAAGATCACAGAAAGTGCCTTCCACCACCAATAATCCTTGCTACCCTCATGGAGTACCTGCTCTGACCGGCATTTATAGGGGAGCCAGGTACATTCCATATTGCGGATTTTATTCCAATAAGTAAGGGGTGGGGAACCTCAGGCCCGGGGGCCAGATGCGACCCTCGGCAAGTTTTTATGTGGCCCCTTTCCAATGCCTGGAACTGACTCTTGGATCCAGTCTCTACCGCCAAGCACTGAAAAACTGAGCTCAGGAGAATGGAACAGAGAGAAGGTCGTGCACACATGGGTAGGGGACAGATCCACAGCACAAATCCATTATCTGGGCCCTCTTTCTTGAATGCACCCATTAAGCACCCCCACTCCCAGCTGTTACGTGGCCCTCGGAGCTTGTACTAATTTTCAGTGTGGCCCCCGGGACAGAAAAGGTTCCCTACCCCTTCTTTAGAGGCTCTATACAATTTCAAAATACCTTAAACTGAGCTCTTTGCTTTGCTAAGCAACCTGGTTCACCCAGGAACCCGATGCTGGAAAGCAAATGCCCTGATACACATATTTGGTAACTTGGGAAAGTTGATGCTCTCCAAGAAGCCATTTATTTCTAGCGGGTTGGCCGAAGCAAATCACCTGTGACTTTTGTGGGTTAACCTTTATGCTATTAGTAACACAGAACTGCTCCAGTTGGTTTAAACAATGCTGGAGATCCTGTCTTGTTTGCGACATCAAAATAACATCGACTTGAACCTGTTACACATCCTCTTCAGATACATTATTTTCATCCTCATCACTCCCAGGACCACTCATCTTCACATCACTACACTCACCCTCCTCAGCAGTACTTCCACAACTTTCAGTGTCAACTCTAAGAAGAATGTCCTCAAGCGATGAGGGGGTTTACTCTCCTTCAAACCAACCTGGACCATACTTTCCATCAACTAGTTCCAAGCCATTTTGTTCTGGAGGGGGGGGATAAGTGGATGGCTCTCAGTTGGATTGTTCCAAAATCCACGGATTAGATTGGTACACTGAATCTTCAGATGTATGACAGAATCACATGGAGGAAGTGAGCTGCCATTGATCCATTTGATTGCTGCCCTGGGACAACCTCCCTTGGGTGTGTACATTTTAAAGACTGTATCAAGCCTGAGTTTATTCACAGATGATATGATTTTGTTACCATACGTAGTGCAGACAAATTTCCCAATCTCCAGATATAGTTCCTCTTCCACTTCTTGTTTTGTATCCAGTGAGACGAAGGCTTTCTGGGCCTTTTCATTCCTTTCAAGGATGGTAAATGGCTTCACCTTTGCTTTTCTTGAAAAAGAGGCAGTATAATCACATCCAGTAAATGCATGAAAAGCAGAAATGACTTTGCACAATGGCAAGCCCAACTAGTTTGCATGAGCTGTCATATCAATGTAACAGAGTGTGTTTTTAGATTGCAACCCTGCTTTTAGCCACACATTTATGCCTCTAGGGATTTTCTCCATATTTCCAAGAACGATAGCCATCACATTTGTGTCTGATGTTTGAATTGCAACATTTTTTGGAGGACAAATCTGACCCAAGTAGAAAACCATACGTGAGTCTGCCTCTTCATGTCTGCTCTCAAGTAATTCCTCTTCTTTTTGAGCCACTTTTCCATGTACACTCCTGAATAAATAGCACGTTATTACATGTAGCGTAGACTACCTTCGTGCCAAGGATGGTGAAAATACTGTCATCTTGCCAGCTGTCAACCAAGTATGAAACCAAAGATTGTTTGAAGTTGTCATTCCTGAGTGCCTTGAGAAAGTCAGCTGGTCTTTTCTGAGCGGCAACAAACCATCAGTATAGGGAATGGTTGATCATAAAAATGGATCAATAAATCTGAATTACCATGATATCCATGATAAATAAACAAACATTGAATATGCTTAACAATCAAATGAACAAAGATTTATTCCACATAAGCTGTTGACATGTTTCGACTTGTGACGTCTTCCTCAGAATAGGGTGGATATTCATGCAAACAGTTCCAAAACAAATTCTAAAATACAAGATAAGTAAACAGAGGACTAACCAATCCTCTGGTTTTCATTAAAAATATCTCAAATATATCTAAACACAAAGAAATATATGTAAGCCCATCTTAAAGTCAATGTGTATGGAAAACCTTTTACAAAAAACATTTCAATTCTAAAGAATCATCCAAACCAAAAGGCTTGACAGTGTTAAATTTGAAGATCCAAAATGCTGAGTGTCACCAGAAATCATGAACTGAAATCCTCTTATCTTCCATGTCACTTCTTTTGTCTTGCTCCTCATCTTTTGATCGATGATGAAAAAGTTCAGTCAAACACAATGTCAGTTTGCTCAGCTGGTATGTGGCACAGTTTCTGCAAAATGTGGCAAGAGGGCCGACCAAACATGACTGGCAGTTCTCCAAGGAGATGCAGGAAAAACATTTGATCTACAATCACACAATCCACAGTATATGATGACTCATTTGTAACAACGTTCTAGATGCCTCAAAAGTGGATTTGTCACATTTGTTCATCATACCATCAATATGACACAAAGCAAGTGGTATGGGAGTCAGTGGATACGTCAGCACTTGCGCCATGTCCACTTTTCTTTCAAGCGCAATGTATAAAATCCTCCCCATTAGGTCTCTCCAGCTTCATTTGAAAGAGTTTTCCATTAACATGTTTTTTCATTATCTTCATATGTTCTGATGCAAAAGTAGACACCTTTTGTCACATGATGGGCTTTTCAGATCTACTAGGATCTATTGCAAACTCAGTGATAAATGCTTTCTGATAACTCTCACCAATTTCTTTGGCATTCAGGAGGAAATTTCTGGCTGCAGTTGATGCAGCTTTCCCAGAACTGATAGAAGTAATCCTTATTCACACTGCCATCAAAAAGATTATTATTATTATTATTATTATTAGCATTTATATAGCGCCAGCGATGTACCTGGCGCTTTACAGATAATAAGATACACAGTCCCTGCCCGAGAGCTTACAGTCTAAAGACGGGGAAGTGGAGACAGAGAAGGGGAACAGAGGGAGAGACAAGGGATGCAACAGTCATGAGGGATGTGAGAACTCAGGTACATGTTCTTGGCTTGGTTACAAGACATTGGGAGTTTGCAGATAACCGATGGGGGATAATCCTGGGTGGGGATGATTAGCAGGAGTTAGGAAGGGCAGAGCAGAGCGGAGGAGGTGGGTTTGGAGGAGGGATTTGAAAGTACGAAGGGAGGGGGTTCCAGACGTGCGGGGCAGCGAGGGAGAAGGAACGAAAGCAATTGGGGGAGCAGGGGAGGCGTGGAAGGGTGAGGGAGAGGATGGAAGAAGAGCGGAGTGCTCGAACGGGTTTGGAGGGAGATCAGGGCAGAGAGGCGGGTGGGTGAGGTGAAGTCGAGGAGCTTGTGTAGAATACACCCAGGAAGGGGGAGCCAGTGGAGAGAGGAGAGGCTGCACATGGTCATAGCAACAGGCTAGGTGGATGATCCTGGCAGCTGAGCTTTGAACAGAGATGAGGGAAGAAAGGTGAGTGCGAGGAAGGCCAGAGAGGAGGAGGTTACAATAGTCAAGGCGTGAGATGACTAGGGCATGGATGAGAGTTTTAGCAGAGGAGACAGACAGAAAAGGGTGGATCTTAGCAATGTTGTGGAGGGAGAAGCGGCAGGATTTGGCCACGGAGTCAATGTAGGGTTTGAAGGTCAGGTGCGAGCCGAAGATGAAGGCCAAGCTACGGGCTTGGGGGACAGGGAGGATGGAGACCCTGTCAATGGCAATTGACAGGGAAGAGGGAGAGGAAGGATTGGGAGGAAAGATCAGGAGTTCAGTTTTCACCGTGTTCAGTTTGAGTTGGCGTTGAGACATTCAGCGGAGATATCAGAGAGACAGTTGGTGAGACGAGCTTGAACGGAGGGGGATAGGGATGGAGTGGAGAGAGAGTTGAGTGTCGTCAGCGTATAGGTGGTATTGGAAACCGTGGGAGGCAATGAGTTTGCCTACGGAATGGGTGTAGATAGAGGAGAGGGCCAAGGACAGAGCCTTGGGGAACCCCGACTGAGAGGGGTAGGGAGGAGGAGGGGGAAGAGTTAGGAAGAGAAACATTGAAGGAACGGTCAGAAAGGTAGGAGGAGAACCAGTCTAGGACAGAGTCCCGGAATCCCAGGGAGTGAAGCAATTCAAGCAGGAGCAAGTGGTCAACAGGGTCGAAGGCAGCAGAGAGATCAAGGAGGACAAGAATAGAGTAAAGGCAGTTGGATTTAGCCACAAGAAGATCATTGGTGATCTTAACAAGAGCAGTTTCAGTGGAGTGAAAGGGGCGGGAGCCAGATTGGAGGGGGTCAAGGGAGGAGTTGGCAGAGAGGAGGTCGAGGCAACGGGAGTAGACAACCCATTCCAGGAGTTTGGAAGCAAAAGGGAGGAGCGAGACAGGTTGGTAATTAGAGGGTTCAGAGGGATCCATAGTGGATTTTTTGAGGATGGGGGAGTCAGTGGCATGTTTAAAGGCAGATGGGAAGGCGTCGGTTGAGAGGGAGAGGTTGCTGATGTGGAGGAGGGGAGGGGCGACGGTGGAAGCAATGCAGGTCAGGAGACTGGAAGGAATGGGGTCTAGGGGCCAAGTGGAGGGGTTGGAGGAGGAGTGCAGGGAGGAGATTTCCTCAAGGGAGGCAGGAGGGAAGGAAGACAGGAGTGGGGGGGGAGACTTTGAAGCCATATCCAGGAGGATCTTGTCAATTTTAGAGGTGAAAAAGAGAGCAAGATCCTGAGCGGAGAGAGAAAAGGGAGGAGGAGGACAGGGGGGTTTGAGAAGGGAGTCAAAGTTGGAAAAGAGGCAGCGAGGGTCCCGGGAACAAGACTCAATTCGCGAGGCATAGTACTGCTGTCTAGTGAGGGAGATAGCAGAGTTTAGCGATGAAAGGCAGAATTTGAAGTGGAGGAAGTCAGCGCAGTAGTGGGATTTGCGCCAGAGTTGTTCAGCAGTCCAGGTGCAGGAGCGGAGATGACGAATGGTGGGGGTGAGCCAAGGGAGAGGGTTACAGGAGCGAGCTGGGCGGGAGGAGGGGGGCAATGGAGTTGAGGTGTAGGCGAGAGAGGGGTTGAAGATGGAGATGGCAGAATCGGGGGAGGAGGAGGAGAGGATTGAGGGGAGAAGAGGGAGGAGGCAGAGTCCTGGGGCACAGTGGCCTGCAGATCGTGGAAGGGATGGGGAAGAGGAAGGGGAGCAGTGGGAGAGGTTGAAGGAGGCAAGGAAATGGTCAGATATGGGATGGGGCTCGAAGGAGAGATCAGAGACAGAACAGTTCCTAGAGAACATGAGATCAAGAGAGTGACCATCAGCGTGGGTGGGTGAACTAGTCCAGAGATGGAGACCGAAGGAGGAGGCTAAGGAGAGGAAGCGGATGATGCAAGACTGAGAGGGTGCATCAACATGAATATTGAAGTCGCCAAGGATGAGTGTGGGGATGTCATCAGAGAGGAATAGGGTGAGCCAGGACTCAAACTCGGAGAGAAAGGAGGAGAGGGAGCCGGGAGGGCAGTAGATAACCGCAACACGGAGGTGGAGAGGAGAGGCGTACAGAGTAAGCCTCAAAGGAGGGGAAGGGGAGAGAGAGGGGAGGGGTTGAAACTGGCAGGAAGAGGCAAGGAGGAGGCCTACCCCACCACCCCGGCCTTCGGCCTGCCGCTGGTGGTAGAAGGAGAGACCTCCGTAGGAGAGAGTGGCAGGGG
>QEPC01002855.1:195119-212858 GCA_003113815.1 Sphenodon punctatus | reverse complement strand
CCAAAAATTACGCAGCTTCAAGAAGGCAGAGGGTATGTCATATTCAGATGTTTGTAATATGTTGAAACAATATGGGGTGAAATGGTTAGATGCATGTGGGAATGCCACTAAGGAACACATTATTAACTCTGTATTGCTTGAACAGTTCTATACTTTGTGCAGCCCGAATTTAAAAGCACACCTGCTGAATAAGGAGATCACAAATCTCAAAGAGGCAGGGACAAGGGCTGATGCATTCACCGAAAATGCTATCTTAGCTTATGGGGAAAGAAAGCCAAATAATGGGGAAAAGAAACCCAAATAATGGGGGGAAATCCAAACAAGGGTTTTACCATAAGCAGAATGGGTACAATCCACAATCTGAACAAGGAAACTTGACCCAGAACAAACCAAACAAGAATGGGGGTGGGGGGAGACAGGGATCACCCAAACTCCAAAGAACACACACCTCCCAATCCCCTACTAATGATTCAAGACAGTGTTATAATTGTAAGCAAACAGGGCATGTGGTATGAGACTGCCCCCCAAAAAGGGAGTTTCATAGCCCTAAAAGAGAACCTGATGAGATTATTGGGACTGCCAGTGCGTATTTTGTGTCTCTACTTCAACCACCACCCCCCAAAAGGTGTTGATGAGTGCTATATCATCCCTAACTCACCCACAGGAGATCAATTGCTACGAAAACCTGCTAAGGTTAACTGAGTAAACTGTGTGGGGAGATTAGACAATGGGGCACACTTGGCTATGGTACGGGAGGACTTGATCCCAAAACATAAAATAAACACCCATAGAAAGGTTGTGGTATCCCTGGCAATGGGAATCAAGGATATTTTGCCCACAGCAACTGTAGATTTAGAATGAGAAGGCTCAAAGGGATCCATCCAGGTGGCGGTACTCCCCAGAAAGGCAGAAAATGAAATGTTGGTGGGGAATGCTGTAAACAAATGGATGCTGGGTTGGAGGGTGGAAAAAGCCCAATCCCAGGAACACGGGGAGCCGGAGAGCAACCTGAGAAGGGAGGGTGAGGGACAACAAGACTCAGAGAACCCTAAACAAGTTGCACCTCTACCCCTGGAACATGGGGAGACAGAGAGCAACCCTAGTGGAGGGGATGGGTTACAGGAAGGCTTTACAGATCCTGCACCCCAACCTGTGGGTCTTCTTAAAAGAGGAATGGTTTTTCAAAATAGACTGTGGCACCCTAACCCTAAAGAGGAGTCCCCAAACCAGCCAGAAGGCAGGGGAGGACAAGACTTGGGGGGTGAACTGCATGTTCCCTTCTCACATGGGAAACTGAAAGAAGTGAAGCCTATGGGTCAACCTGATTCTGAAGCCCAGGACTTGGCACCCCACCTTACACAGGAGGGACCAAATCCTGCAGAATCAAACCGAGTAACCACCGCGGGGGGAGAGAGAGAGGCTGCAAACGCCCCTACTCAAACCAGGGGGTTGCAGAATGACCTGGAGGTTTGTTGTCCTACCTTAAGAGAAGGTGGGAAGCGGCTAACTGAACACAAAGGGATACAGGCAAGCTGGGAGGTGGGGGATTCTACCTTAGGAGGAGGCGAGAAGGTGCAGGAAACCTTTCCCGGGATGGAAGGGGGAACAATGGGTGTCTCTTCCCCAGGGATAGAAATGAACCACCCTGTAGTCCTAAACGGCGAGGAGCATGGTTCTAAGAGTGAACTGTACGCCTCTGCCTTACCTAAGAAGGAAAAGGTAAATGCTGCTAAAGTACAGACTGCAGGGGAGGAAATTGTTAACCGTGTACAGGGTCAAGCCGCTGCACTTGGTAAACTGAATCCTCCGGAGTTTTGTGTGGGGAGGTCTGAAGAGACACTTGGGGATTCTCACATCCATGTCACAAAGTCAGACTCCCAAGAAGGAGAAATACATGGTTATACGGACCCAGGGTATCCTGGAGGTACAAACAGAAGTTGGGGCAGGGCACAAGAATAGCTGCTCGCATAGCCCCTCCACAGAAACAGTTTTTGGCTGGGTGAGTGATTTGAATGCAAAGACATCTACACACAGCATCACAGCCATGGGGGAAATGCAAATGCCACAGAACAACAGTGTACTCACTGTGAATTACAACATTGCTCCTGGTGAAAAGTGTTTTCAAATGCAGAGTTACACAGACAACAGAAGGGGTGTGCTCAGTAGTGTAAAAGGTATCACATTTACTCCACACTCCCTCTTGTGTCTCCTATAATACTTCTGATCTACAGTCTGGATAGTCCAGGTAAATCAGACATAGAAGGTATGCCAAGGGGAACAGACATACAGCCAATAAAAAGCAGGCTGCCAGATACTCTGGAAACATGGCCAAAGTTTGTAACTGGGGAACAAAGGTTGTTAACATGACGTTCCCACCCATTTGTCACAGTCTTATTCAGACACCTCAGCGTATACCCCTACAAGAGAGTGAATCCACAAATACTGAATCCTGAAGATCACTCCATTACGACATGGTGGAAAACACGTGAACATGATAGCCCCACAGGGCTGACAGAGGGTTTCGAAAACCAAAGGTCTAACTTTAATAGAATTCAAACACATGGAAATGAGGTAGAGGGGTTGCATGTCCCTACACACACCGACAGGACACACCAGTCTAAGCATGTTACGGGACTCTGTCGTGCCCACTTCACAAGCAATCTTACAGGGGGGCTGTCACAAAGGAGCATAGGGTCACACATGTGTAACATGGGCCTACATGTAGACTACAAGTCTGGTAAATATGTAATGCAAAAGGTTCCACATGTATGTAATGTTACAATTGAGAACTGTAAAACTCAAATTAGGGCTATGACACGTGACCAAGCTCCAGGAAATGCAAAGAGATACAAAGAATGTGTATTTGGAAACCCTGGCCCAGACAAGGTGACCAGAAACATTAACAATGCTAATGCAGGCAGCCATTGCCTACGTGCAGAGACAGAGAAAGCTGATAAGAACAAAGGGAATTCTAGAAGCCTCGAGAAGATACGAGGAGTTTCCTGCTAGGGATATAAGGAGTTGTACCCCAGAGGGAGCAGGGACTATCAGGTACTCACTCCCCATCTTGCAGCCAGCAAGGCTGGAAAGACATGAACTGAGAGACAGGTCTTTGCTCTCTAACAACTCTAAGTCTGGAGACCCAGTCGCTTACATCAAGGGCTGAGAAGAACTTATGGACCTTTGTAGGGTAAGATGCTTATTTATGGGAGTCTGACTTTGTGACATGGGTGTGAGAATCCCCAAGTCTCTCTTCAGACCTCCCCACACAAAACGCCAGAGGATTCAGTTTACCAAGTGCAGCAGCTTGACCCTGTACACGGTTAACCATTTCGTCCCCTGCAGTCTGTACTTTAGCAGCGTTTACCATGTCTATTTTATTACTTTGTAAAGTGCCAGGTACACTGCTTGCACTATATAAATGTTTAATAATAATATTTAGGAACTCAACCAGTATAGGTTAGGAATGCGTTATATTTACCTTTGATTTCTAGCAACCACTCTGTATCAACAATCTTGCTTATGTAATCAATAAACTTACTTCTTATCTTTATGAAGAATGTCTATGTCTAACATTGGAACACAAGTGAGCAACAAGAGTTCTCAAGCTGTTGCAAACCCAGAGATTAAAGAGTCTGTAAACGGGAAGGATCGGGCCCTTGAGTGACAAAGGAGTTGTCCCTGCGGCAGACTTGAATTAGCCAGAGAGAGAAACTAATTCAAGTGGGCTGTGCGCGAAGGAAACTGAGTCACTCAAACCCGGTAACGTGGGGGTGCGGACCTGCAACCCGTGACAGTCTCACTGGAACTTAACTCACTGTGCCTCATACCTCTGTTATGTGGATGCCTGATTGAGAGAAGACCCCCACCCCAAAAACCTGTCAGTGTTTATATTTTATTATGTTAGGACACATTTCCACACAGATTAGCATTGTTTTTTGCCATGAACCTAATGATGTAAATTGAAGGTATTTGGGGTGGGGACACTTTGAGAGTGTCTGATTTGGGTATGGCCCACAAAAACTGTCAGATTTTGTCTCATGTATAAGGACACATTTCTACATAAAATGGCATGTTTCAACCATGTACCTTATTATGTAAGTTGAAGGTCCTTTTGGAGTGCCCTATAGCCTAAATGTCCTCAAGTTGCTTAATAAGAATCTCATTTCTTGTATATATGTACAAAAGTCCATCTGTGTCAATGGTTGGAAATTGTGTACCTTTTGAGGAGGGCAAATCCATCACGGGCTCTTGGACTAGTGACTCGGCAGTTGAAAAAGCAACACCCAAGTTGTTGTGAATACGAATGATTTTTATCAGCAAAGTAATTAATAAAAATGTGTATGTGTATGTAAAAATCCTGCTCCTTTCTTCATCAGCTGTTTGCCGGGGAGGGGAGAGGCAGGATTAGATTCCTCTCCCCTTTTCAAGCTCCAAGTCTGGGATTCAAAAGGGGGGAGAGAAGGAAAGATTCCAATTCCCCCCACTAAATAGCTATGTGATGAAGGGAGAATTCGTTTTTTCAGTTGCCAACCAGCCCAGAAAGTTCAGATTCTAAACAGCCAGTAAGGAAGGGATTATTTTGTCTTCTGTGATTGCATGTAGCCTGTCCCTTCATCAGCTATTCAGTGGGAACTAAATTTGCTTTCTCTTTACAAATGCAGTCTTGCAGCTTGCAAGGGTAGAATGAGTGTCTGGTTGCAGGAAATGTCTCTTTTCCCATGTGGGTGGGTGAATGTGTAGACCTTTGTCCCAGTTTACCAAAGAAGTCTCTCTGTTATTAAATAGATGTTCTTTAATTTCCTTCCTGTTAAGTATTACTCAGTAGTGATAGAGAGTTCAGATCTTATAGGGTCAGGTCAATGAAGATTGTTAGTAGTACAGTAGGTTGATGATAAATCATCCAAGCCCAGATGTCTGTCATGTTCCACAAACGCTTTCTTCTCTTAGAATTAATTGTGGGTAAGAGAGGCTGTTTTGACATTATTAATGTCAGTTATAATGGTATGTGTCATCAGGTTGTGTTCATGTAGGTGTCATTCTATATTTTGGAATATTCAGCTTGTACTCGGGGCTCCAGAACTACTTCTGACTGGAAGCCACTCTACAGAGTTTTGTATTGTTTTGCCTAGGTTTGTGTGAAACCTTTTCTAAATATTTCTCTCTCACTCCATATCTCTGTTCTCGTAACTGAAACCTGTATTTAACATGTTTAACTGAACACATGCTTCCATAGTTCAGTTTAAAAATGAATGATGGGGGAGGGAAATACTGCAACTGAATTATCCCCTTTGGGAGAGATGCAGACTTGCAGGAGGTATAACTCAGATCTGCTGTACCTTTCCCTCCCAACACTCAAGCTGCAAATGTTGATGCTCCCGAATTGGGGGGGAGGAAGCTTATTATCTTCAGAAAAGTGCTTTGGTTGTGCAGGTCACTCAGCCGGTAAAGAAACTGAGGAAAGTGGGAGAAGATAAAGACAAGCAGAGCTGGGGAGTCAGCAGGGAGGACAGGAGAAGGCAGCAGCCAAAGCAGCTGTGTTCTCAGCAAACTTTCATACAGCCATTATCACCCCTATCATGTCCTGAGAGAGATCATTTTAGGGATAGCTTGCTGCTGGTTCAATATGCTCTCGCTGAGTCCCACAATAGGTATTTGGCACCGTAGTAAATAAGGCCCCGATAATCTGGGATTTGATTCTGGATGGGGCGGCGGACCTCGCATGCATAACGGAGACCTAGCCGGACGAGGAGGCGGAGCCAATTTTGTCTGATCTTGTTCCAGCCGCATATGCCGTGGTGTAGCTATGATTTTTAAAGAGACGTGGTCAGCTAGGAGGTATCCAGTTCCAGATATTCCTGGGATCGGGGCCCTCCACATGGTGTTTGATTTGGCAGGGGGCAATTTGGGGGTGCTGTTGGTGTACCAGGCCCCTTCCTGTCCAGCAGCATCCCTCTCCACTCGAGCGGAGCTGGTCTCGGTGGTGGCGTTGGGCTCCTCTAGGACTTTGGTCCTGGGGGACTTCATTGCCCATACTGACACCGGCCTTGTGGGGGGCGGAGCGAGAATTCATGGCCGCCATGGCAACCATGAATTTGTCCCAGGTTGTCAGCTGCCCGATCCATATAGTGGGGCATACCCTCAACCTGGTGTTCTGTTTGGGCCTTGAGGCGGATGATCCGGTAGTGGGGAATGTAACAACTATGCCCTTGTCGTGGACGGATCATTACCTCCTTATGATCAGTCTCTTAGTACGTCACTCCCAGAAGGGGAAGGTATCAGTTAGGATGGTCCACCCTGGGAGGCTGATGGAGCCTCAACAGTTCTAGGAGGCCCTGGGGGAGTTAACCCTGGACTCTGCCAGCCGCTCTGTGGACTCTGCCAGGCACTCTGTCCAAGCTTGGAATGTCTTTCTTGGGGAGGCCATTGGCAGGGTGGCTCCAAGACGTCCCCTGCCCCTGTCTCGACATCGCAGGACCCCTTGGTTTACTGAGTGGCTGCGAGGTATGAAGCAGGAAGGCAGGCGACTAGAGCGACGCTGGTGTCGGACTCGCTCTGAATCCAACCGACTTCTCCGCAGGGCCCATTTGCGGTCCTACGTTGAGGCTCTGAGGGTGGCAAAGAAAGAATTTGCTACCCTCATAGCGTCTGCAAAGTCGTGTCCAGCGGAGCTGTTCCGGGTGGTGCGGTGGCTGGTCAGTCCGGCCTCTCTCCGCCTGGACGGGGACTTGTCCCAGGCCCACTGTGAGGCGTTTGCCATCTACTTTGCAGACAAGATCGCTCGGATCCAGAGCAACTTCAACACTGGATTAGAGACAGTAGGAATAGAGTATGAGGTGATGGAGGTGCCGTCTGGTCCATCTTTCTGGGATGAGTTTCAGTAAGTGATGCCAGCCAATGCTGTGGAGATCCTGCTAGTTGTGAATTAGATCCTTGCCTGTCCTGGTTGGTGAAAGCCTCCAGGGAGATACTGGGGTCGGTGTTGGCGGGGATTATCAACGCGTCCCTTCGGCAGGGGAGTTTGCCCCCTGGTCTCAAGGAGACAGTGGTGCGCCCCCTGTTGAAGAAGCCATCTTTGGATGTGGACACACACGTCAGTTACCAACCCGTCTCTAACCTTCCCTTTTTAGGGAAGGTTATTGAACAGGCAGTGGCCCTGCAGCTCCGGGCTCAGCTGGACAGCATCGGTTTTCTCGACCCTTTTCAATCAGGGTTTCGGCCCAGCCATGGTACGGAGACAACGTTGGTGGCCTTGGTAGATGATCTTCACCGGGAGATGGACGCAGGACGTTCAACATTATTGGTCCTGCTAGATCTCTTGGCCACGTTTGATACAATGAACCATGGGCTGCTGTTGAGACGGTTGCGTGACCTGGGGGGTCTGGATGGAACCACCCTCAGTTGGTTCTAGTCATTCCTTTCGGGGAGGACCCAGCGGGTTGTCTTGGGAGCAGACACATCTAGCCCCTGGGCCTTGGACTGTGGCGTTCCGCAAGGTTCAATCTTGTTTCCTTTATTATTTAATGTATATATGCAGCCCTTGGGGGAGATCGTGAGAGGGTTTGGTGTGCGTTGCCACCAATATGCTGATGATACCCAGCCGTACCTCTCGTTTTCAGCTGACCCAGGCCTTGCCGTCTCCGTGCTATCTCAGTGTTTGGAGGCCATGGCGAGTTGGCTGTGGCAGAGCAGACTGAAGCTCAATCCCGATAAGACGGCGGTGATGGTGGTGGGCCGGGCGGGGGAGGTGGTGCCCCCTCTTGTGGAGGTGGTGCACCCCTCCATGGCTCAGCAGGTTCGGAGTCTGGGAGTATTATTGGACGCGGGTCTCCATCTAGATCAGCAGGTGGATGTGGTGGTGAAGGCGACTTTCCGCCAGCTGTATCTGGTGCGGAGACTGTACCCGTATATCTCCAGACTCGACCTGGCCACTTTGATCTATGCCTTCATAACCTCAAGGCTGGACTACTGTAATGCGCTCTACGTGGGGCTTCCCTTGACGCTGGCCCGAAGATTGCAGCTAGTGCAGAATGCGGCAGCCCATCTCCTAACAGGGACGGACCAACAAGAGCACATAACACCAGTGCTCCGTGCGCTGCACTGACTGCCTGTAATGTGCCGAGCCAGGTTCAGGGTGTTGACATTGATATATAAGGCCCTGTACGGTCTTGGACCGGGATACCTCAGGGACCGTCTCACCCTCTGTGACTCAGGACGGATTCTCCGGTCTACCGGGGACGCCTTCTTGGAGGTCCCCCGCGTAAAGTGGGGGCTACAATGGAGAGGGCGTTCTCAGTGGCTGGGCCCCGGCTGTGGAACTCCCTCCCAGATGAAGCATGACTGGCCCCGAGTCTGCTGGCCTTCCGTTGGGGCTGCAATACATGGCTGTTCTCCCAGGACTTCGGAGGCGGGGAAGGAAGAGTGGGCTAAATTTTTATATGGGGGTATTTTAAAATTGTTTTAAATATCTGTGTGGATTTTTATATTGTGATTGTTTATTTTGTGTTGGAAGCCGCCCCAAGATGCCGTAGGCATAGGGGGCGGCATATAAATGGAATTAAATAAATAAATAAATCAAACTTAGTTAATAGCAAGCACTCCCCCTCCCCCCCCCCGGCCTTCCCCTTCTGTGATGTCAGCCCCCATGGCATATAAGTATCCACTTCCAGTGCTCCTTGTCAGTTCTTTCTTTCCCGCTCCATGGAATTTGGATGGTAAGCACTGTATAGCTATGACTGGAGGCTTTTGACGCTGCACCATCTGTGCAGTGAAGGTCCTGGACCCCAACACAGATGCCCATTGCCTAATCTGTTTTGAGTCTGGAACATAACATCAGCATGCGTCGTCTGCAGGGGGTGTGAGCCTGGAACTCCGAAGGATTGAGCTCAGACTTGCCGAGGCGCAGTGCACGTGTGCAAGAAGTAACAGCGCAGGACTCGAGCTCCTCCCGACAGCACCGTTAAAAGCGCCTTAAAAACAAAACAGCCGAAAAGAACAAGGGGACATCCCAGTTCATAAAAGCATCAGGGCATGGGCCCTGCAAAATAAATCAGAGAAAAAGGACCTATAACGTGATTTTGCTTGCAGAAACAACCACCAGAGGCCCAACAAGAAGGCACGGTGAGTCACAAAATCACTGGCCGCGACCTATTCCCCCGCACCAGAAGAGGGGGAACAAATAAGTATGGCCCTTATTCTGGCTGAAATAAAAGCAACTAGGGCAGAAGCCCAAAGAAACAGTGATAAATTAGTATCCGAAATATCTAATGTCAAAACCACAGTAGAAGTGGGTAATAAAAAGCTAGAGGCCATGAGCAAAAGAATGGAAAATGTGGAGGAACGCATTGCAGGTATTGAAGACCAGACCCTAAACTTAGAGAATGAAACAGGAAAGAAACAGTAGGATTCCTTCAATCAAAGTATGAGGACTTGGAAAACAGATCGAGGAGGAGCAATCTGAGAATTATGGGAGTGAAAGAAGGAGCTGAGTCAGGAGAGATGCAGGACCTGTTAACAGAAATCTTCAGCTCCAACTTCCCAGAGCAGCAACACATCCACAAGGCTGAATTTGAAAGGGCTCACAGATCCTTGAGAGCAAAGCCTAAAGACAATGAGGCTCCCAGAGCAATCATCATTAAATTCTCAAGGTATAAAGATAAAGAAGCACTGTTAAATTTAACAAGGGGAAAAAAAAAAGCAGCAGCTCAACCATCAAGGCAACAAGCTTAAAATCCTTCCTGATTATGCACAAGAAACCATGAACAAACGCAAGGCATGGTCCAAATATTTCTCAGAATTTCTGGACAGGGGCCTAAAACCCCAACTGTGGCGTCCTGCAAAAATGGCAATCCTGATCAGTGGGCAGAGAAAGATATTTGAGGACACCAGCGATCTGGAAATCTTACAAGCCCACAAACCCCAGTCAACAGAATACTGAATAAATAAGCAAATTATCCTTGGCAAGCTCCAGGAGAAGATCACTTCAGATAAACATCAAAAACCTTCAGGAATACTTATACCCAAGCTGATTCTATCCTGTTGTTCACATCCTGTTGTTCACATCTTATCTTATTTCAGATAAGATTTATTTAATTTGTTTTGGCTGTTTACATAAATTCCATCTTCAGAAATGATATTTGAAAAGGTGCTTAATGTCATTTATATTTTAAATACCTAAATATAAGATTGGTATTTGAACTACTATCATTTAAAGGTATTTTAAGCATAGCGGTAGTTAACGGGAGATTGATATCTTGCTTACAGAAACCCCCATCACCCACCAAAATAAAGAGCAAAAAAAGTGTTATTTAGACACGTTAGTTGGCACATGGTGTTAGTTTATGTTGTTATGTTGTTCAGTGGTACCAAATATGCTATTCTAGCACAAAGCAATGTGGAACATAAGGGAAACAACATGTCCCATCTTCTGGAAAAGAAGCCCAACTTCCTTCCACACATTAAACAAAAAAAAAACCAGAATAAAAGGCCCAGCATAATACTATCACAGATGTTATGACTTCTGACAATCCAAAACTTAAACACTTTCTCTGAATACAAAGGGATTAAACCATCCGGTAAAACGAAAAAAGGTCATAAATGTTCTGATAGATCAAGCAGCCGATGTGTTTTTCATTCAAGAAAAACATTTAGTTCAAAAAGATCTACAAAGGTTTAAAAGTAAAAAACATGGCGACATTTATGCTTCTTGTGGGAAGAAAAAGAAAGCTGGGGTGCTGATAGGATTTTCTACTAACACAAATTTCAAATTAATAAAAATACAGAAATGTAATGAAGGGAGATTCCTACTCTTGACAGTTCTGAACTCTCAAAAGGTAACCCTGGTAAACATTTACATGCCAAATTTTAACTTTCCATTCTTCCAAAAATATTTTCCCACTATTACACACCATGTAGAGGGTTGATTAATTATCTATGGCCATTTCAGTTCACCTCTCACATCATTAGACCACTCTGCACACGCCTTACTAAAAACCTTTCATGTAAACATTGCTAAAGTAATAGCCCAATATGAATTGGTGGATGTTTGGAGATGCTCAAACCCCTCCTTAAGAGGTTACATATTTTACTCTCCTGAACTGCTGTAAGGCTGGAGGGAGCAGGATAGAAAATAAATAAATAAAATAATAAGTCCCAAGCCCTTATTCTAGTAAAGAACAAAGAAGAGAGTGATGCAATAGAAAAACATGTCCCATTTACTATTACAAAAAATCAATTCAAATATTCAGGGGTTAATATTACCTGAAACACCAAAGACGTATTCCAAGCAAACTTCCTGTGTATATTAAATCAAATTCACACTGAAATAGCAACATGGAAACGCCTCATGACATCTTGAGTAGGCAACATAAATCATTTTTAAATGATCGTTGTACCTAAATTATTATACAAGGCTATGGCTTTACCAAACAACTTACCTCAAATCTTCATGAAGCAATGTGAGCAAACTCTACTAGATGCTGTCTGGAATGGGAAAAAACACAGAATCAATAAGGCTACTTTAGTTAGGCATCACCGCTTTCTTTTTTTTCCTAACATCAGGCTGTACTTTAAAGTGGCTTCCCTAAGAGCACTTAAATATTGGTTTCACTCACCCACTATTGCAAGTTGAGTGGAAACTGAAAAGAATTTGTTGGGGGGTAGCCAATTTACAAGAACTCCTAAGCAGTGAAACTCCTCAGGCCAACAAAATCTTAACACATCCCTTTGCACACACAGCACTATTGTACTGGCAACAAACTTTAACACAATTAAAATTTTCCTTAGTGGTCTCTCTGTACCACCCACTAAATGCCCAATACTCAGTAAAAAAATAATTTAGCTTCCAAACTAAGAAAAACACTCAGCAAACAAGGTATTGTCAGAGCAGAACATCTGTTTATATTTAAAAAAAAATCATAGAACACGCAGAGCTGGAACGAATATAAAAAAAAAATAGACATATTCCAATTTCTACAGCTCAAGAGTATTTATACAGAAGCAAAGAAAATCAAACACTTTGGCAGACCACCCTTGAAACTGAAAAAATATTATTCAACCAGATCCCCAATAAGAGTGTGATAGTAAAAATATATGGAGAGCTGGTTCGATTCGAGACAAGAGGTAACATACCACAAAATGGGAAAAAGATTTAGGCAAAAAAATCAGCAAAAAACAAGTACAAATTATATGGCAAAATATGAATGCATGCACAAACTTGCTGGAATTCAAGGAACCTCAGATCAAAGTACTCCTAAGATATTATCTTACCTCTCAATGCTTCAGAACTATGTCGGGATTCAAATCAGATCTCTGTTAGAGAGAATGTGGGAAAAGGGGGAGACTATCTACATCGTTGGAGAATATTGCCCTGGGATACAGTCATTCTGACGGATGATATGGGGTTATATGAAGAAGGTCACAGGACTGATCATCCCATTCCGGGCTGAAATTGCTTTGCTGGGACTCTATCCGGACATTCCCTTGATGCAATATTGTCAAGATACTTGCAGATTGATGGCTTTAGCCGCTCTCAACATAATAGCATGAAAGTGGAAGAACGTACGAAGCTTATCGGAGTCTGAATGGATATAGGGGATATGGTACATGTATTCAATGGAAAAACCTTTTGGCAACCGTAGAAGGCATCTACCCTAAATTTGCCACAAAATAGCTTATATGCATCGAGAGTATACAAGGCTATGCTTTACCTGCTAAAAGCAAATCATATATTTTAGGCTGTGCTGTTTAAATCATTTCAGAAAACTATGATATCACATCAGATGAATCTATAATTTTGGTTAACTGAACAGAGTTGTTTATTTTGTTACATTAATGGTTACGTATCAGTTAAACCTTATGAAGCACACAACAATGTATAAGATGCTCATAAACATATGTTATCAAGTGTAATTTTACAAATAAAAATCTAATTAAAAAAACACAAAAAACTGCCGAACATCTCACAGTGTGGACCATGTCCAGTAAGGAGCAGGTCCCACCACTGAAGGACTCAGAGGTGCACAAGAAGCAGCACCAGCATTAATTTGTTCTGGACCATACTCCAGCTGGGTAGGCACTGACTGGCATCACGTGAAGCAACACTTAGGTGCCGACTCGTTTAGCTGGTGCGCCTGCCACATAGACCATGGACACTGCAGAGACTTTCAGGCTCTCCTTTTGTCCTCTTCTCTGCACCAAAGAGGTCACTGGAGCCAGGGGAACATGGAAAGAAGTAACACTGAAAGCAAACCTCCACAATGGAGTTTTTGCGAGCAGCTTTGCCAGACAACGAGGATCTCATCTGGGCCGGGGATATCAGGGACAACTCAGATGGTCAGGAACCATTACAACCACTCAAGGATGTGGATACCCATCCAGTCCCGATGACTTGCTACTGTTGTTAGCAGAAGTTTTAGAACAAATTGATAATTTCAATTTGACAGTTCATCAAATTCCTCACATTATTAATTATTATTATTAGCAAGCATTTATATAGCGCAAGCAATGTGCCTGGTGCTTTACAAAGTAATGGAATAGGCATGGTCCCTGCCCTAGGGCTTACAATCTTGGGGGGGGGGGGAAAGAGACAAAGGAAGGGGAACAGAGGGAGAGACAAGAGTTAGGTGAGGGGAGTGAGAAGTCAGGGAGGGCAGAGCAGAAAAGGTGGGTCTTGAGGAGGAATATGAAGGTACGAAGGAAGGGGGCGAGGCGGATGTGGGCAGGGAGGGAGTTCCAGGCGTGGGGGGCAGCTAGGGAGAAGAGATGAAGGTGGTTTAGGCAGGGCGTGGGAAGAGATGAAGGTGGTTTAGGCAGGGCGTGGGAGGGCGAGAGAGGGGACAGAGAAGGAACGGAGTTCATGGACTGGAGTACAGAGGGAAATTAGCGCAGAGAGGTATGAGGGAACAAGGTTGTGAAGAGCTTTATAGGTGAAGACTAGAAGCTTGTGCAGCATTTGTTCAGGAAGGGGGAGCCAGTGAAGAGAGGAGAGGAGGGGCTGCACGTGGTCGAAGCAACGGGCAAGGTGGGTGACCCTGGCAGCAGAGTTTTGGATGGAGGTAAGGTGAGAGCAGGGGAGGCCAGTGAGAAGGAGGTTACAGTAATCAAGGTGAGAGATGACCAGGGCGTGAACAAGGGTTTTGGCAGAAGAGACAAAGAAAAGGGCGAATTTTAGCAATGTTTTATGGAGGGAGACGCGACAGGATTTGGCAGCAGAGTCGATATAGGGTTTAAAAGAAAGGGGTGAGTCAAAGATGAAGCCTAAGCTACAGGCTTGGGGGACAGGAAGGATGGTGACCCTGTTGATAAGGATTGACTGGGAAGAGGGAGAGGAAGGATGAGGGGGGAAGATAAGGAGTTCAGTTTTAGCCATGTTTAGTTTGAGTTGACGTTGAGACATCCAGGTAGAGAGATCAGAGAGACAGCTGGTAAGGTGAGCTTGAACAGATGAAGAGAGAGGGAGTAGAGAGAGAGAGAGTTGAGTGTCATCAGCATAGAGGTGATATTGGAAGTCCTGGGAGGCAATGAGTTTGCCTAGAGACAGGGTGTAGATAGAGAAGAGGAGAGGGCCAAGGACAGAAACTTGGGGAACACCAACCGAGAGGAGGAGGAGGTGGAGTTGGCAAGAGACACATTGAAGGAGTGGTCAGAGAGGTTGGAGGAGAACCAGTCAAGGACGGAGCCAAGGGAGTGAAGTGAATCCAGCAAGAGTGAGCGGTCAACAGTATCGAAGGCAGCAGAGAGGTCAAGGAGGACAAGAATGGAGTAGAGGTGATTAGATTTAGCCACAAGAAGATCATTGGTGATCTTAGCGAGAGCAGTTTCAGTAGAGTGAAGGGGGTGGAAGCCAGATTGGAGGGGGTCAAGGGTGGAGTTGGCGGAGGAGGTCGCGGCAGCGGGCGTAGACAAACACATTCAAGAAGCTTGGAAGCAAAAGGTAGGAGTGAGACAGGATGGTAGCTAGAAGGGTCAGAGGGGTCAAGAGTGGACTTTTGAGGATAGGAGAGACAGTGACGTGCTTGAAGGCGGAGAGGAAGGAGCCAGTAGAGAAGGAGAGGCTGATGATGTGCAGGAGGGAAGGAGCGACAGTGGAAGTAACGGAGGTCAGGAGGTGGGAGGGGATGGGACAAGTGGAAGGGTTGGAGGAGGAAAGCAGCGAGGAGATTTTCTCAAGGGAGGTGGGAGAGAAGGAGGGGGAGGAAGGAGAGGGGAGGGAGTAGGAAGAGGAGAGTAGTGGGAAGCGATGTTGAGGTGGATCTTGTCTATCTTGGAGGTGAAGAAGGAAGCAAGATCCTGAGCAGAAGAGGGAGGAGGAGGCCAGGGGACTTGAGGAGGGAGTCAAAGGTGAAGAACAGGTGGCAAGGGTCCTGAGAACAGGACTCAATGCGGGAGACCTTGTAATGCACCTACAAAAAGTATTTCTGGTGTAGGTATCTCCTCAACATCCTCAGTGGTGAAAAACAATGCAAAGAATTAATTAAGCTATGAATTAACGTAAGGCCTCTGTGGGAATGTATTCAGCACAAGCTTCTGGTCTTCACCTTCAGGGCTCTTCGTGGCTTTGTTCCCCCATAACTCTCTGCTCTTGTATCCCACCACATTCCTGCCCAGGAGCTTTGCTCCTCCTCTGCCCCCACCCTCGGCTGCCTGCGACTCCCCATCTCCTCTAAACAGCTTTGTCCCTCCTCTCTTGCTGCCCTCTATGCCTGGAACTCCCTCCCTGGATACATTTGTTCTCCTTCCTCCCTCCCAACTCTCAGATCCCTCCGGAAAACCCACCTCTTCCGTCAGGCTTTCCCTGGCTTCCCTCACTCAATCTCCTCCCTGTAACTAAGTTAAGTACGTGCACCTGCATTTTCTCAATCTCATGAATGTATCCTCTCTCCTGGTGTTCACCTCTCCCTTGTGTACCTTAGATTGTAAGCCCCTTGGGGTAGGAACCTGTCTATAACTACTGATTGTACAGTGCCAGGTACTACACTGCTGGTGCTATATAAGTTAATAACAAAATCCTCTCTGCAATGGCCTTATCTTCCTTAAGCTCCCCTTTTACTCTCCAATCACCCAGTAGCCCAACTGACTCTCTAGCTGTTTTTTTACTCCTGGTGTACTTTAAAGAGGTTTTTGCTATTAGATTTAGCACTTTTGGCAAATTGCTCTTAAACTCCCTCTTGGCCTGTCAGATTATGGATTTGAACTTTGCTTGCCAATACTTACGTTCCTTCCTGTTGTTATTTAGACAAGCTTTCCATTGTTTGAAAGACTTCCTTTTGACTTGGATAGTCTTCCTTACTTTACTATTTAACCATGTGGCAAGTGTGTTCTCAGCCTTCTTGCTTCCTTTTTCAATTTGCGGTATGCATTTAATCTGGGCTCTGCAATGGTGTTTGTAAACCGTCTCCATACTTTTTGAAGACATTTGATCCCCCACAAGTATGCCTTTGTTTCCTCCTGATGATCTTCCTCATTTTTGTGTAGTTTCCCTTCTTGAAGTTGAAAACTAGTGTGGTAGATTTCTTTGGCAGCAGTTTGCCATCTGTAAATATGTTGACTTTAATCCTCTTATGATCACTATTCCAAATGGCTCTGTAGCCACACACACCCACACACACACACCAGATCCTATGCTCTGCTTAGAACTAGATCCAAAGTCACTTCTCCTCTAGTGCATTCATGGACCTAGCTGCTCCAAGAAGCAGTCATTTATGGCATCCGGAAATTTGTCTGCAACACACCCTGAGGTGAGAATTACCCAGTCAGTATGAGGATAATTAAAATCACATATTATTGTGCTGTCTACTTTCACATTCTGGTTAATCTCCCTTAGCATTTCTTCATCAGTGTTACCATCTTGATCAGGTTGGTGATGGTACAGCCTCACTCCCATACATTTTCCAATCAAGCAAGTAATTTCTATCCATAGAGATTCCAAGGGACAATTAGGTTTCTTTCAAATTTCTGTCATGGTTGACTCAGTTTTGTCCTGGTCATAATAGTGCCACACAACCACCAGCATGATGAGTGGCAGTGCTGGCCTGAAGGCGTCTGGGGCAGTGCCCTCCCTTCCCCCCCCCGGGTGGGAGTGGGACTCACCAGAAGACAGAGTGCTCACACTCACTGAGCGCTCTGTCTGCCAGCCGGCTGAAATTCACATCGGAGCTCTGTGCTGCGTCTGACTGCTAGGCTTGCCAAGCAGTCAGAAGCAGAGCGGCGCTGATGTCAATTTCAGCCGGCTGGCAGACAGAGAGCACTCAGTCAGTGAGCGCTCTGTCTTTTAGAGCGACTGCGAGTGAGTCCCATAAGGGACAAAAAACTTGGACTGAATGCGCGCCGGGTGGCTGAGTGTTCAGTCCAAGCGCACCACTGGGAAGCAAAATTTCCCATGAGCGGCAGCTTTGCATTGAGCCCTATGGGTGTTCAGTGGAGGCGCTCGGCAAGATGTGCTTCAGCATGCATGCTTGAACTGACTCAGTTGAGCATGCGCGCTGCAGCACATCTTGCCTGAGTGCTTCCACTGAGCACTGAAGCGAACTGCCTGCTGCCCTGTGCCTGCCTGCTGCCCTGGTGAGTAAATGCGGGAGGGGGCTCTAGTCTCTCTCCCCAGGGGGAGAGACTAGACTGGGGAATGGGGGGGATTTTGGGGGGAGGGTGTTCTGGGGACAGACTGGGGGGATTTGGGGAGGACGGTGTTGCTCTGTGTTTGCATGATGACAAAATGGCCTCTCTACTCATGCTTGGGAGGGG
>QEPC01002855.1:148637-194437 GCA_003113815.1 Sphenodon punctatus | reverse complement strand
AAAAGGCCTGTGTGCTTGCACAGGTGTTTGGCTGCCGGGGATGCCTTTGGGGGCTTGTGGGAATGGTTTGTTTTGTTTATGTGTGGTTTTCTGGTTTTTATATGGGTTTTGTTCACTTGATGATGTGGAGTGTTAAATACTAATCCCATCCACCCCCCACCCCCCAAAACACACATGCAGCAGAGGGTGAGGGGAATTAGTATTTAATGCCCCGGATTCAATTGAGGTTTTGAAATCATGAGATGTAACAGTTAGTCTGGTGATCTTATGGGTGTTCAAAATGCTAGAAATGTGATGTTTGTGATAAAATTGAGGTTTTGAAATCGTGAGATGTAACTCTGAGTCTGGTGATCTGCCTGCTTTTAAACCTGGCAGAGGAGGTGAATCTAACCTGCCTAACTGAAATTGCTGGATTAAGTAATGTAGTGTCCATCCGATGTTAACCCTGGGAACTCCTTGCTTCTGACTGGGTTATGCCCTGGCTCCGCCTACCGTATCCCTGACTTCGCCCCTAGGCTAGGCTCTGCCCCTAGACCCACCTGCCTGGCCTTACTGCCCCAGTGCTCCTCCAACATCAAAACCCACCAGCCACCCCTGAGCATGATTGCTTCTATTCTTCCTCTTTATTTATATCCTGGTATTACTGTGTCCTATTCCATCACATTTTTGAAATGCATATTAATATCTTTACTTAACACGAAGCACTCTAACCAATCTTACTTTTTCAACTTCTAGCATTTATATACAGACATATGAACAAAAGTAGTGCCATACTGAGTCAGACCATTGGTCCATCAAGCCCAACATCCTGTTATCCGACAGTGGCCAATCTCAATCACATGGGAGAAGAACCAACAGTCACAATGGGCAATCCATTCCCCGTTGTTCACTTCCACTTCCCGATAGTAAGAAGTTCATCCCGTAAGCTACTTGGTTAATAGCCATTAATGGACCTATTCTCTAAGAACGTATCCAGTCCTTTTTTAAACCCAGCTGTACTACTGGCCTTGACAACGTCTTCTGGTAACAAATTCCATAAGCAAATTCCATATGCGTTGAGTGAAAAAGTACTTCCTTTTATTTGTTTTACATCTGCCGGCAGATATTTTCATGGAGTGTCCCCTAGTTCTAGTACTATTTGAGAGGGTAAATAACTGTTCCCTATTTACTCATTTCATACTGCTCAAGATTTTATAAACCTCTATCATGTTCCCGCTCAGTCTTTGCTTCTCTAAGCTGAAGAGATCTAGCTTGTCAATCCTCTCTTTGTACGGAAGCCGTTCCATACCCTTTATCATTCTCATTGCCCTTCTCTGTCCCTTTTCTAGTTCAGCTATGTCTTGCTTGAGATGGGGTGACCAGAACTGCACACAATATTTGAGGTGCAGTCGCACCATTGATTTGTATAGAGGCATTATGACATCTTCCGTTTTATTCTCTATTTCTTTGCGAATAACTTCTAACATTCTGTTTGCTTTTTTGACTGCTGCTACACACTGGGCTGAGGATTTCAGTGTATTGTCCTCAGTCACTCCCAGATCCTTTTCCTGAGTGGTAACTCCTCGCTTAGTACCCAGCATTGTGTACCCATAGTTTGGATTATTTTTCCCTATGTGCATCACTTTGCACTTGTCCACATTAAATCTCATCTACTATTTAGATGCCCAGGCATTCAATCCTGTTGCAGTTCTTCACAGTTTGCTTGTGTTTTGACTACCTTGAATAACTTGGTGTCATCTGTAAATTTGATCACCTCACTCTTAATGCCCTTTTCCAGATCATTAATGAATACATTAAACAGCACCGGTTCCAATACAGTTCCCTGGGGCACACCACTTTTTATATCTCTCCATTGTGAAAACTGACCATTCAGTCCTACTCTTTGCTTTTTATCCTTTAACCAGTTACCGATCCATAGTAAGACACTACCTCCTATCCCATGACTTTTTAATTTTCTCAAGAGTCTTTTATGTGGGACATTATCAAATGCTTTCTGGAAATCCAGGTACAATATTTACTGGGTCTCCCTTGTCCACATGCTTATTTACACCTTCAAAGAATTCCAACAGATTAGTGAGGCATGACTTATCTTTGCTAAATCCATGTTGACTCTTCTTTATTAAACCATGTTTATCAACATGTCGAGCAATTCTGTTCTTAATGATAGCTTCCACCATTTTCCCCGGCACAGACGTCAAGCTTACTGGTCTGTAGTTTCCAGGATCACCTCTGGATCCCTTTTTAAATATCGAGGTTACATTTGCCACCCTCTGGTCCTCCGGTACAGTGGCAGATTTTAGCAATAGGTTACAAATTAGTAACAGTAGGTCTGCAGTTTCATATTTTAGTTTCTTCAGAACTCGGGGGTAAATATCATCTAGTCCTGGTGATTTGTTAGTATTTAGTTTGTCTATTTGCTCTAGGACCTCCTCCAGAGTCACGTTGATTTGTGACAGCTCTTCTAATTCATCACTTACAAAGTAAGGTTCAGGCGTGGGTATCTCCCCAGCATCCTCTGCAGTGAAGACCAAAGCAAAGAACTCATTCAGCTTCTCTGCAATGTCCATTTCCTCCCGTAGCACCCCGTTCAGCCCCTGGCAATCTAATGGCCCAACTGACTCTCTAGCAGGCTTCCTGTTTCTGATGTACTTGAAAAAGATTTTATTATTAGTTTTAGAATCTTTTGCAAGTTGCTCCTCAAATTCCCTTTTGACCTGCCTTACTAACTTTTTACATCTGCTTTGGCAATGCTTATGCTCTTCCCTATTTACCTCATTGGGACTCTCTTTCCATTTTTTTAAAGGATGCCCTTTGGCTCCAATAGCCTCGTTCACCTAACAATTATCTAATAGTTATATAGATACTTGATTAGATAATAGTTTTCCTTTTCCCTTCCCCTGTCTCCCTTAGATTTAGATAGATATTACTTGTGTACATATATAGATTAGATATTATATAGGTATTTAGGGTAGTCTGTTTTATTATATATTTTGTTATAATATAAAATATAATAATAATATATTTTGTGATCTGAATCGATAACGATACCAATACCAAAAATAAAATCTTTGTTTAAAATGATACCACTACTAATGAGGACAGTGATAATGAAAATGACGTTGTTAATAACGATAATGAAAACGATAACAAAAACCAACATGGGGACCTGGTGCACTCCCCTGCCAATTACCAACCCAACCCATAGACACTACCTCCTATCCTATGACTTTTAATTTTCTCAAGAGTCTTTTATGTGGGACCTTATCAAATACTTCCTGGAAATCCAGGTATACTATATCTACCAGATCTCCCTTGTCCACATGCTTATTTACACCCTCAGAAAATTTCAACAGGTTAGTGAGGCATGATTTACCTTTGCTAAATCCATGATTATCAACATGCCTAGCGATTCTGTTCTTAATGATAGTTTCCACCATTTTTCTCGGCACAGATGTCAAGCTTACTGGTCTGTAGTTTCCAGAATCACCTCTCAATTCATTTTAAATATCGAGGTTACATTTGCCACCTTCCAATCCTCAGGTACAGTGACAGATTTTAGCGATAGGTTACAAATTACCAACGGTAGGTCTGTAGTTTCATATTTGAGTTCAGAACTCAGAGGTGAATACCATCTGGTCCTGGTGATTTGTTAGTATTTAGTTTGTCAGTTTGCTCTAGAACCTCCTCCAGAGTCATGTTGACATTTCTTCCAATTCATCACCTCCAAAGTAAGGTTCCGGCGTGGGTATCTCCCCAACATCCTCTGCAGTGAAGACCTAAGCAAAGAACTCATTCAGCTTCTCTGCAATGTCCTTTATTTCCCTAAGCACCCCTTTCACCCCTTGGTCATCTAATGGCCCAACTGACTTTCTAGCAGGCTTCCTGCTTCTGATGTACTTGAAAAAGTTCTCAGTCTTCAGCATCTCAATATTCAGTATTTTCATATTGAAAAAGGAGTTAATTCCCAGTTAAAATCTTGTTGGTTTTTAGAATATCTTGCTTGTATGTTAAAATAAGAGCATTAGATACTTTTATTTTAAAAGTCACATATTAATAAGATGGAAATGGGGGCTCCATGGCCAGTTTTTATTTGCCTTCTTTCTGATTTCTAGTTCTGACCCATGGATCCATTTCCTACCCTTTAAGGACTGAACTTGGGGGGGTGGGAGGAGTAGGAATGAGGGCATGTACTTTACGCTAGGAAAAGGATCTGTGGGTAGGATTCATGATCTGGACCCTTCTCTCATCTTGAGTATGTCCCTTGTGTGGAAAAATTTCTCCCACACCTGCTGTATGAAATCAAAAACTTCAGTGTAACTAAAGGCAGAATTGAATGTGTGAGGTACTATGTAAAACATATATATGCACTGGAACCTGTACATCTTCTAGGTACCGCTTTGTGTATAAACGTTGAATAAAATACTAATAGCAAAAATAAGCCAAGAGTGCAGAACTCCTGTGCAACGTTTAGAATGATAGGGCTCTAGTTTTAAAACACTCTCGCACTCACTTTTGCTACCAGATTTCGTAAAACACCAAGATGGTCATTCAGAAAAGTACATTTATTTTTTTTTAAAACAGTGGCTGTTACTGAACCAGGTTTTATAGAAAACTCACTACAAACCACTAGTGGTGGGACCCCGGGCCCATTACCGGCTACCGGATTTACCGGTTACCGGTTCCATGAAAACCGGATTCCCGGATTAAATCCGGTATGCCGGTACCGGATTTATTCCATTGGTTTCAATGGGGCGCTGTGTCCCCATTGAAACCAATGGAATAAATTCCTCCCCCTCCCCCGCTGCGCGGGTGGAAGGGGGGACACCCCCCACCCACCCTGCCCAGCCTGGCTTTTTGTTTTAAAAAAGAAAAGACTAAGAGTAAGACGGCGAGCCGGGCGAGCCCCCCCCAGCACCAGCGGCCGCGGCGTCCCCGCAGCCGCGGGTAAGTATGACCCGATCCCTGGGGGGGGGGGGGGTGTTTAACACCCCCACCCCCCCCAGGGATCACCCCTACAGCGCGCTTGCCGCTTACCTTGGGGAGCTCCGGCGGCGGCGGGCGGCCCGGCGGCTTCAGCGCCGGCTGTGGCTGCCGGCTTCAGGACGTTCTAGGCCTTCCGGTGAAACCCGGAAGTGCACCGGAAGGCCTACAGCGTCCTGACGCCGGCAGCCACAGCCGGCGCTGAAGCCGCCGGGCCGCCCGCCGCCGCCGGAGCTCCCCAAGGTAAGCGGCAAGCGCGCTGTAGGGGTGATCCCTGGGGGGGGTGGGGGTGTTAAACACCCCCACCCCCCCCAGGGATCGGGTCATACTTACCTGCGGCTGCGGGGACGCCGCGGCCGCTGGTGCTGGGGGGGGGGCCCGCCTCGGGGTCTCACTCTGTTGCTGTTCTATCTTTTTTACAACAAAAAGCCAGGCTGGGCAGGGTGGGTGGGGGGTGTCCCCCCTTCCACCCGCGCAGCCTGGACTCGGGGAGGGTTTTTTTTTTTTAAAACAGTTTGGCTGGGGCTTTAATTTTTTTTACATTGCAGCCATTTAAAAATGGCTGCAATGTAAAAAAACTTAAAGCCCCAGCCAAAAAGTTTTTTTAAAAAAAACCCTCCCCGAGTCCAGGCTGCGCGGGTGGAAGGGGGGACACCCCCCACCCACCCTGCCCAGCCTGGCTTTTTGTTGTAAAAAAGAGAGAACAGCAACAGAGTGAGACCCCGAGGCGAGCCCCCCCCCCCCCACCAGCGGCCGCGGCGTCCCCGCAGCCGCAGGTAAGTATGACCCGATCCCTGGGGGGGGGGGGGGTGTTTAACACCCCCACCCCCCCCAGGGATCACCCCTACAGCGCGCTTGCCGCTTACCTTGGGGAGCTCCGGCGGCGGCGGGCGGCCCGGCGGCTTCAGCGCCGGCTGTGGCTGCCGGCTTCAGGACGTTCTAGGCCTTCCGGTGAAACCCGGAAGTGCACCGGAAGGCCTACAGCGTCCTGACGCCGGCAGCCACAGCCGGCGCTGAAGCCGCCGGGCCGCCCGCCGCCGCCGGAGCTCCCCAAGGTAAGCGGCAAGCGCGCTGTAGGGGTGATCCCTGGGGGGGGTGGGGGTGTTAAACACCCCCACCCCCCCCAGGGATCGGGTCATACTTACCTGCGGCTGCGGGGACGCCGCGGCCGCTGGTGCTGGGGGGGGGGCTCGCCTCGGGGTCTCACTCTGTTGCTGTTCTATCTTTTTTACAACAAAAAGCCAGGCTGGGCAGGGTGGGTGGGGGGTGTCCCCCCTTCCACCCGCGCAGCCTGGGAGGGGGAGGGGGAGGAATTTATTCCATTGGTTTCAATGGGGACACAGCGCCCCATTGAAACCAATGGAATAAATCCGGTACCGGCATACCGGATTTAATCCGGGAATCCGGTTTTCGTGGAACCGGTAAATCCGGTAGCCGGTAATGGGCCCGGGGTCCCACCACTATTCTCCAGTGTCACAGAAGAAGAGGCAATGGTCTTCAGTTGTAACAGTGTACATTTTGGCTAAATGTTAAGAAAAACTTCCTAGTGGTAAGAACGGTTGGGTAATAAAATAAGTTGGCCAGAGAAGTTGTGGACTCTATTCTTGGATGTTTTCAAAACCCAGCTGAACAATCATCTTGTCTGCGATGCTGTAGGCATAGGATATCCTGCCTTGGAGCACAGGGGTTTGACTAGTTGACCTTTGAGTTTGCTTTCAACCAGACAATTGCAAGATCTTTAACTACTTAAGAGGACACAAGGTAAATTTTAATGTATAGTGAGTTTAAAACTTTTTTGTGTACTGTACTTTTTTGTGTAATTTTTCATGTAATGCACAAACATATAGTTAACATGAGTTGAGGTCTCCTGTCCTCAAAATCTTCCTAGCTCCAAACTCTTACAGAACTGAGAACATATTAGTTAAGGTGGGCAGAGTCCTGTGTCCCCACTCTGAATTCCTTTCCCCTTCACCTTCTATGTATAAGCCAAAACTTACACAGGCAGCAGCCGTTTACTACAGATACTTGCATAAAGGAGTAGTCCATGCAATAACTTTGGTTCCTGCTCTTTCCTTTTATGTGAAATGATCTTTCCTGTGAGAAACCCCTATTTCTAGTTAGGAGTTGATTTAATGAGATGAGAGTATGGATACAGGCCACATTTGGAGGAGATACACCAAGATGAATTTGTGAGGGATGGAGGTAGCAGGCATTCTGTCAAAAATGTCTAGAGAGCAGCTTTTTAAAAAAAAAAAAAAACCACAGAAGATTTCCATGATTATTCTGTAATAACTTACTTGGAAGATTCAATTTTCCTCCATTCTTTATAACATGATTTGTTTCTCCATGTTGTGAATGGGTTGCAGAGATACAGCAGGGGAAATGTTTTAACTAAAACATCCCTGCAACCTTACCTGTGGTCTCATACCAGCTTCCCCATTCTAGTTGCCAATCTTTGTGGGTCTATTTTTGTAAATGTTTTGTGTGGATTTTTCACATGTCAATTTCAAAGGGAAACCCAGTTGTAATGTACAGAAGAAACAGTAAAAATCTCAAAATAAAATTAGACAACTGGTGTCAGTTTTCTGGCAATCTTTCTGTAACAATAGTAAGTTTTTCAGACAAAGCTAACTTTAATTTTTAGTTGATGGTGTCGGTTTAGTTCAAAAAGCTGTATAACAGGAGTGGGAAGTGGGCCATTAGGTCCCAATTTTCATTCTGATGCAGGCTTCCTGTAAGTGATTCTGGCAAATCAGAGATCAAACTTCTAAAATCATTTTTTGTTATGTTTAGGCATTTACATGTCTCTCAAACATGCTCAGCACCTGTGAAATTCAGGTCACTTAGATGTTGAATTCAAGTCTGAAAATTTTGGGTTACACATCTGCTTCACTTTTCCCATCTGACAGATAAATAAAATACCTGACTTTCTCTCAAGATTGTGAGAATTAATGCAAAACTGTTTGAAAAGCTTATTTAAATAATATTAGATGGGAGTATTTGCCTATTCCACACTTGCAACCTCATCCCTATATATTATCCTTTTGTGTAAATGAAAAGTTAGGCCACAGTTGGTATGTCACCTGAACATGCAGAATAATTTTACTGTTAGTAGAATTTGTGCAGATGTTCAATTCTGCCATGTCTACAATAATTAAATCTCTACCAGTTTTCCTTAATACAAACTGGGCCAAATAGAATTGACAGTTTTATATGTTGTGTTAGAATTTAAACCCTAGTACTGAGATTTTAAAGCTCGCACTCCATTGGAATATATGGGTAGAGTTAATGGTTCTTAGTGGCTAACTGTTAGAAAAGTCAGTGTGTTTGACATTAGTGTCTTTACTAGGATTTTACATCAAAATGGCTAACTTGAGAGGGCTGTTTGAGGTCAAATTCTAGTGAAGGTATGTTGAAATGGCGATCTTAATGTCAAAAATTATTTCCTAATGCAGACAATACCTTTGTGCTTCTGTTTCAGTCCAACTGCCTGTTCAAAAGCCAGCAGAATAGAACTTCGCTTTTAGAAAGTGAAAGTTTAGGTATCCAAGAAAAAAATAAAAACTGGACGAATACCCCTGAATTTGCTATCTTCCTTCTCATGAAAAATAAATTTGATGCAAACTTGTGTAAGTAAATCTTCTCTAGGGAAGTCCAAGTACTGTTCCCTATTTATCCAGGAAATGAACATTCCTACTTTTGATATAGCACTCTTTTTTTCAACAGGTATGACAATTCAGCGATCAGAATTACATTCTTGATCCAAACTCCTACCATTAACTTGCAACCAACCAATCAGACAATGCCAGCTTTGTGACTCAAACCAGTAAGATCTCTTCCTGCAACTTAAAACCTTCCCACTCTTCACCCCCACCCCTTGCAGTCTGACCATCAGGAACATGACTCCTGGTTTCACAGTAACACTTGAGTATAGATTCTAAAAGCAACTCAAAGGTAGAAAAAATGAATATGTAAAAGGATGGTGACAGTTTCAATCAATCTTTCTACTTAAAGAAAAAAGTGTCTGCAACTTTCCCTCTGTAGTGAGCAGGTCTTTGTCCTGCTGTCAGATCAGCATGAATCACTCCATGCTCTTCTCTGAACAAGTGCTTAATTCAGAATACTTTTTCCACCTTCAGTTCAGTTGTTTCCTCTCCACACCTTCCTGTGCTTGGCACTTTGAAACTCAGTGACTTGGTTGGTCAAGGGTCATCACTTTTATGGTCTTCTAGCCCCGACTTCTGCTTGTTAGGCTCTTTTGAGGATGGCATTTTAGTTCTTTCCTGTGTGAAAAAGTTTTAGTGAAGCCTAACTTGCTAGTAGAATCTATCATTGCTGGCATTGTTTCTGTTTAGCCTTTCACTTTTAGCTAAAATTAGTTGTACATTCTTTTTTCAGGCCAAGGAATGTGGTCAGATGCAGAATAAATGGCTCATGATTAATATCCAGAATGTGCAGGACTTCGCCTGCCAATGTCTTAACCGCGATGTCTGGAGCAATGAAGCTGTGAAGAACATTATCCGAGAGCACTTCATTTTCTGGCAGGTGGGAAGGAAAATGAAGACACTTTACCTGGGTAGACAAGATATTTGTTAATGGGACATCGTAACAAAAACAGGGTTTGGGGAGTAAAAAGTATTAGCATGCTCTAAGAGCCACCAATAAAGTGAGCCACAGAGCTTATAATGAGCTGTTACTGCTTTAACATAGGCTGGTTTTGTTAAGGGACAGTTTATGTTGGAAGGCTCTAAACAGTCACTTTTTGGTATTTAGACCTTTTTCTTACTAAGATATTGCAGGTAATTTTTAATGTTGAGGAGAGTTAATGAAAATTGTGTGCATGCATAGGATAGGGAATATCACCAGATCTTGACCTCTAACGTTGCTGTGCTTCGAAACAATGTTTTTCCAATATGCTGTTCTGTAGGTATACCATGACAGCGAGGAAGGACAGAGATACATACAGTTTTACAAACTGGCAGATTTCCCTTACATCTCTATCTTGGACCCTCGGACAGGTAGGATAGAGGAGAATCACTTGAAATCCATACACCTACAGGTGGAACAATGAACCGTGGAATGCTCGGCTTAGCTTGGCCAGAGATAGTTAGCTAGCATATGATGGCTCCAGATCAACATTCTAGATTTCTGTTCACATCAGCCTTTTTCTCTGAAGGGTGTGGCAAAGTCCTTAAAGACAGGTGAAACAAGAATGCCATATCAAAGAAGTAAAAGAACAAAACACCAAGTTTGATTAGCTTCTATAGAGTGAAATCAGAATACTGTTTTTAATCTGGCAATATGGGAAACCGCTAGTGTCAGCTGATGGACAAATAGCATAATGGTTCCACCAGCTCATTAGAGGAAACACCATCTATGTAAATGATCATCTAAACAAATACTTAACATACTATGAATTAATGAAACTTCTAAAATATCTGTATTTTCATAAGTTGTGCTTAACTTCCTTGCGTTTCTTTTTGCATAGTTAAAATCAATTGGCATTGAGCAGGGAATTTATTTTATTAAATAATTTATTTAAATTTATATGCTGCCCTTCCCTAAGGCTCAGGGTGGCTTACAATATATAAAAACATTTTAAACAGGCAATACCCTAAAACCCCCACAGTGACCACACCCTAAAAACCCACCCAAACCCGCCTACTCGCCCAGTCCCCTCTCACACCTCTGTCCCCAAACCCCTGTCCCTGCCCGCCAAATGCTTTTTCAAATAAAAAAAAGTCTTAACCCGTCTCCAGAAGATGCTCGGGCTCAAACGAACCTCTGGGGGAAGGGAGTACCAAAATACTGGTGCTGCAACTGAGAATATGCCCCTCCCCCTCTGCGAGCCCTCATCATATGAACACGACTAACTGATTGTATGAACAAGGCTAATGTCTCCCAAAAGGAGATGAACCGCTGCATTCTGCAGCAGCTGCAGCTCCCAAACAGTCATCAAGGGCAACCCCACATAGAGCACATTGCAGTAATCTAGCCTCGAGGTGATGAAAGCATGGATGATGGTGGCCAGATGTGAATCAAAAAGAAAAGGTTGCAGCCTTCCCGCCAGGTGGAGTTAGTGAAAAGTGCTCCTGGCCACCACTGCAACCTGATAATCCAGGCACAGCAAGGGGTCCAGAAGCATTCCAAGGCTGCGAACCAGATCAACCAGAAGGGGCCAGACTCAGTCAATAACAGGAGTCCCAGTCCCCTCCAGTTCACAAGGCCAGCCACGCATCATCACCTCAGTCTTGTCTGGATTCAGCCTCAGTCAGCTCATCCTCATCCACTCTCCGACAGCAGCTAGGTTTCGGGTAAGCACTGAGACTGCAGGGCCTGGGTCGGATGAAAAAGAAAGAGCTGAGTGTCATCAGCATGCTGATGGCACTTCATCCCAAACCTCCGAATGACCTCACCCAGAGGCCTCGTATACACGTTAAACAAAAGGGGAGACTGAATAGAACCCTGCAAGGACCCCAGAGGGAAAGTCCCAAGAGGACAACGAGGAATCACCCATTACCACTCTGGAATTTTCCCAACAGGAAAGAGCGAAGCAACTAAAGAGCAGTCCCGCACACCCCTGCCAAGTCCCACAGTCTTGTCAACAACACTTCATGGTCAACTTTATCGAAGGCCGCTGAAAGATCTAACAGGATCCACAGGGTAGAATTCCTCTTGTCAATCTCCAGATGCAGGTCATTGATAAAGGCCACAAGTGCAGTCTCCGTACCATACCCAGGATGGATGCCTGATTGAAATGGGTCCAGGAATCCAACAACGTTGAGATAAGCCTGAAGCTGTCTGACAACTACCCATTCAATAACCTTCCCTAAAAAAGGAAGTTTAGAGACAGTCAGAAAGCTGGCCTGGGGAGTCAGCATCCAAAGATGGCTTCTTAAGCAGGGGCGGACAACCACAGTTTTAAGGGCATCTGACAACCTACCGTCCCAAAGGGAGGCATTGACAACCCCAGCCAGCAACGGCCCCAACATCTCCCAGCTGGATTTCACCAGCCAGGACAGGCAATGATCTAGTTCAGAACTGGTTGCCCTCATCACCCCAAGCACTTCCCACACATCGGTGGATGGAGCCAATTGAAACTGATCCAACTAAACAGGACAAGACTGGGCTTCCATAACCCCAAACTTCAATTCTGCAGAAAAAGTGGCAGCACCCAAGTCGTGGTGAATATGAGCGATTTTGTCTGCAAAATAATTAATAAAAATGTCACAGTGGGCATTCAATTACTCTATTTTAGGGCAGAGACAGACCAGATGAACCAGGCCCCTGCCCACCCAGAACAGCTCTGCTGGACAAGACTTCGCAGATGCTGTGATAGCGGAGAAGAAAGCTTTCTTCACTGCCATCACAGCGACAGCATAGTCCTTTAAAAAAGATCTATACTGCAATTGGTCAGCTTCAGCGTGAGTCGAGCGTTAGCTGTGCTCTAACCGCCTAGCCTCGTGCTTCATCTGCCTCAGGTCCTCCGTATGCCAAGGTGACCTGTGCTGCTGCAGTAGTGGAAGCAGACACCTGGGTGCAACCATGTCAATGGCCATGGTCAAGATGTCATTCCATAAAGCAACCAGGTCAAAGTCGGAAGGTAAACCTCCCAGAGAGTTCTGGAAACCAATTGGATCCATAAAACTTTGAGGGCAGACCATCCTAATGGGTCCACCACCCCGACGAGGGCGTAGAAGGGCAGGGATCTGAACCCTTCAGAAAGGTAATGGTCCGACCATGACACAGTGTTGTAACAACGCCCCCAATAATTGGAACCCCTATTTCCAGACTAGTGCAAAACATCAGATCCAATGTATGTCCTGCCTCATGTTGGGCCAGATATTACCTGGATAGGCCCACGGTTGTCATGGTGGTCATGAACTCCTGCTCTGCCCCTGAAAAGCTAGCCTCAGTGTGCATGTTGAAATCACTCAAGACAATACGTCTGGGTGATCTCAACACCATCTCTGAGACCAAGTTGGCTGGAACAGTCAGGGAGTCTGCTGTGCAACTGGACGGTCAGTACACCAGCAGGATCCCAGTCTGTGGAACACACAGTGGACACACTCCATATTGGATGAGTCAGGCACCAAATACCTCCAAAAGGTTAAGGTGTCTTTACAGATCATGGGGTTGGACAAGATAACCTGTGAGGTACCTTCCAACGCTAGGATTCTGTGAATCACTTCTAGGCTCTTAGTCTTCTAATTATTGCACATACATATCATAACTGCTTGATAATAGCAGGTGGTCCAGAAATACCTATTTTTAATTTCGTTTTGAGATGAGTGACATTTAGAAGGAAAACAACTGTCCACTATATAAATCTCTTTCTGAGAATGCTCAGTGAAAATATTTTTTCACTAGCAATTTTCCTATTCTCCCCCCCCCCCCTTCCCCTTCCTCCATTACTACCATCAAAGGTAGTTCTGCTAAACTGAGGACCTGGACCTCATCTTCTCAGCACACAACTGATTCCTGTAATTGGTGAGAACTGTGGCTATTTAGTACCTGATGATAAAGTAAGCTTTGCTCATCTGAAATGTGGGTTAGGATGAAGTTTTCCAAACTTATTGTACTGATATTTTCTCTTTTTGAGGATCCTTCTAAAACAATTCCATTTTAGTTTACTCAAGAGCTTTATTTATTTATTTATTTATTTATTTATCAAACAAAACAAACATGCTGCATCCATATTAGAAAAACCTCTGGTGGAGTTGTGCTTGGTAGGAAAATCTATCGGTTATGAATTTCTTCTCTTACAGAGGTCAGTTCATTGTTTGCTAAAATAAGTACCATATGGGAAAGAAGGAACTGTTTGAAATGAACACTTTTAAATGGAAACAGGCCAGTACCTCGTAGATTGGTAATGAGTGCCCAAAATACAGCTCTAGAGAGGAGATAAAGTCTTTGCAGAAAAGGAAAGTACTTGCTTTAAATTGGAATTATGTATACTTGTCACCCTCCAATCAGCTAAGCATAACAAAACTGGATTAACTAAAAAATATATAAACTTGTGCTTGAAAATATCTTTGGTTTTTGCTCATAGTAGTTAAACAGACATTTGAGAGCCATCTCACTGAAACAGGGTTCCCTATTACTGTACGTGTTCTACAGGACAGAAGCTAGTGGAGTGGCACCAACTGGATGTAACATCGTTCTTGGACCAAGTGACTGCTTTCCTTGGTGAGCACGGACAACTGGATGGGCATTCCACCAGCCCCCCCCAGAAATGTGCCCGCTCTGTAAGTTCTTTGTGTGGTGGAGGCGTTGGTGGGGTGGGGGGAAGGTTGGCTAAGCATGGGTAAATTAATCAACTTTTAGTATTGGCTTACCTTTCTCATTCATATTGTCAAATGGGAGACGAGATACAAATTTGTGGATTACCAATCTATGAAGGCACCGAGAACCAATATGACATCACAGAATGTCCTTTTTTGCTTGGGTTTTGTGTGTGTGTGTAAACATGGGGGGGGGCAGGAAGAGGGAAGAGTAACTTGGTTTTTGTCCAATACCACATTATGATATATTGCACTTTGTTGGGGTAGAATGAGACCTTGTTCCAATACTTTTAAACTTTCCTGGGAAGTACAAAGAAACTTTTTCTTTATGGTCTGTTACCTGGCATTCCTTGTAATTCTGCTCACAGACCTAATGATACTTTGAAAGTTTTATATTTGATTTTGGGTATCAGTGGAGATCATATAAATGTTTTTACTCTTGTAATCTATCGTTGTGCATGTAGTCTGTGATATTTCTAAAATCTGAATCCCCAGCATCTTACAAAAATACTGACAAGGTAAGGTTGGGTCTGGAAAGAAATAGTAACTGAAAATAAAGACCATTGTATGGTCTGCAATAAGCTAGACTTGTACAATTTCCTAATCAATGCTGTTTCAGTATTCATATTTCTTTACATTTCATAGAAAGTGACTTAGGTGAGTTTCTGTAAATTTCAATACCAATGTTCAGTCAAGAAAAAGTGGGAAATGCATCATTTAAAGTAGACACTAATGAATCTAAATTGATGAGGTTAGCAGTTGTCCAAAGCTGTCAACCTTGGTTGTTCACTGGCAATGGTGATAACAATGGTCTTGACGCTCCTCAAGCCACGATTTTTGCTAGTAACTGTAGCGCCTGCATCTGGTACTTAAGGTTTCCAGAGCCTTTGAGCTAGTAAACTAAAGCTCACTGTTCAAGACCTGTTGACACTACTGTTACATTAATAATTGAAACTATGGTCTGACTTGTTACTTACAACAGAGGTGCGGATGCAAAGAACACAGCTAAACTGTAGAGTGATCTAGAAAGCATGGTAAAGTAATTTTGATAAGCCAGAAAGGAAAACTTAGTACTAGCATTAAGTCATTTGCCCTTGGAGAGGAAAGAACAGCAGAGATGTTTGGGAGAGGAGAAAGAGAAAGGAAGGCTATTTTCAACTTTCTTCCTTATTATTGTGCTATTAGTACTTTTCTCTGTAACCAAGCACTCTTGGAAGCAGTCACTATATATAAATCTTAAATCACTGGAATAAATTATCCAAGTTAACCATCACTCCAGAGATATGTAGTAAAGGCAGTAGGGTGTGGGACATGTTATTTCTGAGGCAAAAAATATTCTGGAAAAGGTGAAATACTGCCACACTACTGAATCTCAAGACCCGTATCAGTTTTAACCACTGGAACCTTGTTCCTGAATATATGTTGTTAAAATATCCTGCTTAGCTACATGTTCTTTCCTTTTTTTGTATTATGGCTGCATTGAACAGGAGAGCCTCATTGATGCTAGCGAAGATAGCCAGCTAGAAGCTGCCATCAGAGCCTCTTTGCAGGAAACCCATTTTGATTCCTCACAAATCAAACAGGACAACCGGTCAGATGAGGAATCTGAATCAGAGCTTTTCTCTGGTATTGAGGAGTTTATTTCTGTTTGTGGCTCTGATGAGGAGGAGGAGGAGTCAGAGAATCCTGCCAAGTCTAGGAAGTCTCCACACAAGGACTTGGGGTATAAGAAAGAGGAGAGCCAGAGGTCTCAGCCTGATCCCATAGCAAGAACTGAGCCCAGCATAACATTAAACCATCGAGGACTGTCCTGTTTGGATGCTGGGCTACTAGAGGAGTTGTCTGACAAGCCAGATACTGCAGTAGAGGTACTGGATGTGAATGGTAAGTACTGAATTTTTCGAACACTTACCTTAGAAAGTGTGTTTAAATCATGTTTTTCCCCCTAATATTCCCACCCATCTGTTTTTGGAAGTAATGGCATAACCACTGTAACCTGGACAGTTTAGCAATGTATAGGTGAAGAGTACTAGAAAAAGGAGACTGCTATTTGCATCTGCTTGGCACATAAATAGCTGTGATGTCAGAAAGGGTAGGATTGAAGATCCTCCTGCTGAGGAATTTCTTTATGAAGGAAGCAGCCTCCTTCCTCCACAAGGAAATTCCCATATGAACTCTAACCTATGAAATTTGTTTTTGACAGAAATAAAGCAAAAGTAGCTCTTCCTGGGTCATGAGCAGTGTACGCCTGGAAGCAAACACACACAAAGAATTATAGGTTACCTAGGGCTGGCAAAATTTTGATCAGAATTCTGATCAAGTGCAAAATGGCCATGGCTGTGCAACAAAATGGCAGCCGCATGCAGAAAATGGCAAAAGTTATTTCAGTTGTTCTGATCAGAAATCAGGATGGAATTTCATCCATTCCAGGAATTATTTAACCACCGGATTCCAACTGAATTGGAACACCAGCGGAATTCCATATTTACCCCTAAGGCTACCTTTTAAGATGTTTGTATTGCTCCCTATTCCCTAATTTTGTTGTGTTACGGATTGTGTTGCTATATGTGACACTGCATGAAAGAGCTAAATTCAGCTGCCACATTGATTAACCTTTAAAACCTTTTTGTTTGTTTGTTTGGCACTAGGTCCAAAAGCACAACTGATGCTTAGGTATCCAGATGGAAAGAGGGAACAAATTTCACTGCCTGAACAAGCTAAACTTCTGGTGAGTTCAGCTTGCTGAAGACCCTTTTTGGGGCAAGAACAGCTGAAGCTATACAAACTTTCTTCCACTATGAAATTAGACCCAGCTGAATATACAAGTGTTGGTAAACATTTGAAGGGGCTTGTTTTCTTGGATGCCTGGCTCCATCCATTCTTAGATTGTGTTGGTGTCTCATTGTGCTTAATGCAATTGAGCTCCACCACCTAATCAAGGCTCTCCCAGTGGTCCCACGGGTATCCTCTCTGTATCATCAGGACAGTAATGTGGAAAAACTGCAGGGATTGTACAGCCTCCATTAATTACTTCCTTAATTCAGGCAGTGCACAAAGCTCAGTGCGTTTGCAGGTCCTTCTATTTCTTTCTTGACTGTCTTTCATCCTACCTGCTTTAAATACTTGAAGAAGATTAATCCTCCTCCTTCCTATCTGATGGGTATTTTCTTCATTTTATAGCTAGACTTGTCCAATATTAGTTTTGGTGATGGTGCTAGAGTTCGGATAACTTAATGTCACTCCTAAGTCATCTTTCTAAATCCTACACCAGGGGTGAGGAACCTGAGGCCCAGGGGGCCAAATGCAGTCGGTGTCTAGTTGTAGGGTAACAAATGAGACGATAGCCCGCTGGGGCCCAGGTTTGGTCTGTGAGACCATAGCAGCCTCCACTCATATGTTTAGTATGTAGAGCCTAATAAACAGGCAGCTCCCTGTTTTTCTTATGCGTTCGGGCAGCCCATGCTCACTGGTTGTGCGTGAAAAACATAATACACGGGCAGGCATTCTATCTTGCACCCTGCACCAAACCATGGGAAGAAGCTGCCCCAGCTGTTCCTTTCTTCTGGGATATCACTCCAGGAGGCATTCCAGCCCCTGCTATCCCTGCCCACCCACAGAGGTTCATACCCAGGTTTACCTGCCAGCACTTGGCAGCTAGAAACAACCTTTTGGTATGCACAGAACCCTGAGTTTATTGAGCAATTTGCATACTTTATTGAGCACCTATCGTGAAAAATGAAAGCAAAAGTAAAGATTGAAAGCGAAAGCAGTCAGTTTTTGCATAAACAATCAGTCTCAGCCCTGTTTCTCGCAACTACGACTCTCAACAATATATGGGCAGATAGCAGTTCACATAAATCCCCAGTCAAACATGTACCTCTTGTACCCCATCTCCAGCATCACCATACACTTGGGGTGGAAAACATATCCGCTCACTGAGGTGCTCTGCGCTTCTCTGCTTCTCCAAACCTCATATAGGGTAAGAAACTTTCCATCTGTAGGTTTACATTCCCTGTACCCCGAGTCACTTGTTTCCCTGAAGGGATTCAGCTCCTCCACCCGATCAAGGCTCTCCTGGTAGCTCCATGGGATATTTGCTTGCTGTCGTCAGGGCAATGATGAGAAAAAACTACAGGAAAGCTCCAGCCTCCTTTAGTGACTTCCTTCAGGCAGTGCACAAACGTTTGGAAAAGTTGCTGTCTGGATCACATCTCTCTCTCATCTGGGGCTCCAACTCTTCCATTCTGGAGACTGCTTCCCAGCTAACCACTGCTGCTTGTGTTCTCCACAACATCTCCATTGGGCCCGCGTTGGAGAAGCACACCCCAAGTTAGTTCCAGCAAGCCAGTGCCCCTGTTCTGGTACCAGCTGAACCAAGCTGAGCAGCACATAGCCGGAGACATTTGGGACACCTTGTGCCAGCACATGAACCAGAATGCTAATGCAAGCACTCGGCCATAACTGACAGTTTACTGATCATAAATAAAGCCTTTTAAAATGTTCAATAAAGTCTTTAAAACTGTTTCCTGTGTGTCACTGTGTTTTCCTCTGGCCCATCCAGCCCCCTCCCCATGCTTTTTCCCTCCCTTTCCTTTCCTTGTGCATTCCCTATTGACGTTCACAGGTGAGCCAGCGTAGTCCTGAATCTCTCCATTTTTCTATTGGCATTCACAGGCTACCTGGGTCTGGGAATGGCAATAGCAAGCACAGAGACACAGGGTAATTTCAGACGTGACGCGGTGAGATTCACCACAGTGAATCCCACCCCAGTGTCAATTGCTTCACCGCGGACCGTGGTGAGCTTCGCGGCCCCAACAGACGTGACAGGGGCGGCACCACCAACCAGGACCAACCGGAGTGAACCCGGGCCAGGGGAACCCAACAGACGTGACACGGTGCCGAGAACCGCGGTGGGAGCCCCACAAGGCACCAGGGTTATGCGGACGCAAACAGGCCTGCCTGAGGGCAAACAAAGCCAAAAACAGCGGAGGGCCCCACCCAGGGAAGGGAAACACGAAGGGAGGGGGTGGAGGGAGCAGCAGCGCGAGCATCGCTCGCAAACAGTGGCCGCACGGAAGGCACGTGCACTTCAAAACGAGATGCACACACCCACACACACACGAAGCAGCCACACACACACAACAAAGGGGAGCGGAGCATGGGGGCAGAGGGAAGCACACACCAGGGGGGGACAGGGAACTCCCCGGCCGGTTGGGCGCACGGGAGTTGGGGAGGGCGAGGGGCCGGCACGGCCAGCCCACGAGGATGGGAAGGGGGCAGGAGCCCAGCAGCCAAGGGGAAGGGGGACCCAGTAGCCCAAGGACACAGGTGGCAACACAAGGCACAATGAAGCACAAAGGGTGTTTATTGAGGACACAAGCAGCACCGGCCCGCCTCAGTGACAGACAGCGCGGGAGCACGCGGGGGACGGGGCAGCAGGTCCCAGGCGAGAGAGAGGCAGGTGGGCGGAGCCGGGCCACAGGGGGTCCAGCTGTCCCAAAGAGGCAGCAGGGATTGGCACGAGCACCCAGGCCACAGGCGGAAGGAAGGTGCTGAGGAGGCAGCCGGCTGTCAGATGGGCCCGGAGTGCCTGACACCCGACTGTAGGGGCTCCCATCGGGGGCAGGGGCGACAACGACAGCAGGTGCACATAGCGGGGTCATTGCCACAGCCCCCGGCAGAAGCCATGCCCGGCCATGTTCCTGTTCACATATTTCAAACATACAAAACCTCTGAACCACATCAAAATTGCTGCATGCTATTAAAAATACCTGCTCACACAACCACATTCGTGTTTAGTAAAAATAGCATGTGAGGAGCCACTCGAAGAACAGACGGTTGCTACCTTGTAAATAAGGTTCTTTGAGATGACTCCGAACATTCTCACATATACCCACCCTTCCAGCCTCGCATAGAGTTTTTTCCTTCTGTTTATAGAAAGGGTTGGAAGGAACTGTCATTCTGAGGGGGAGCACACTTTTTATACTAGAGGAGCTCGAGACCATCATGTGGCTATTAATTGAACGAGGCGAGCATGCACAATCCAGTCGTGAGAATGTTGGGAGCCATCTCGAAGAACCTTCATTACAAGGCAACAACCTTCTGATCGGCACATGGGGAGGAGCTGTTTGTAAACAAACAGCCTTATCTCCCAGTTCGATCGCTGCTGCTGCTGCTGCTGCTGCTGCTGCTGCTGCTGCTGCTGCTGCTGCTGCTCACCCTCTCGCTCCATCCTCTGCTCTGTTTCCTCCACCACCACCACCCCCATCGGCTGCTCCGCCACGTTCCTCTACTGCTGCCTGCCCTTTAAATCGCCCTCCGTGTGCCACTTGTTGGTAGCCTGGCAGGCGCTGTGTGCCGTCACCACTGCCTGTGGTCATTTCCTTCCACCGCTGCCGGGGTTTTCCCTTCAGACGATACGTTCCCTTCACCCCTGCCGTGGTGAACATTCACCACACTTCTGGACCTCCTCCTGTCCCGACCTCACGAGGTGTGGTTAGGTTCACCCCGGCCCGTGTCTGACTGTGGTGAACATCTGGATGCGAGCAAACAGACGTGCACGGCTCTTTCACTACCACCCGCATTTGTCTGAGGTTGACTGTGGTGAATGCCACAAACGTAATGTCTGAAATCACCCACAGGCATGCTGCTGGCTACTATGGGCCCCCGCCCTCAGGGCAAGTGCTTCCAACTACCAGCCCCCAAAGCGGCTTATCGCTATGCTATACTGCCATTTTCCACTGCCTTCCATGTGTGCCCCCCTTCGTGCATAAGTGCATGGCCAGTAGCGGCATGGCCCTTTAACAATATAAACTTTAACTTTATTTAGCTAATTTTAGTAAATTTTAATTAATTTTAAAATGTTCTTTTAATTAATTAGGAATTCAAGTTAAGTCATCTTCTGCCTGTCTCTTTTGGTAGGTAGTGGGAGACATCCGCCTCCCGCAGACCCGGCCTTCCCCTTCCCCGCCAGCCCACTGTGTGTGTTATCTGTGTCCCAGGGAGTATCCTTCTGCTCCCCAGCACTCTCCTGGCCATCTGTAAACACAGTCAAGAGAAAATACCACATAACTAAATAGCAGCCTTCAACATGGAGCTGTGTAAATGTAGTCTCCTGTCCCACCCCCATAACTTACCATGGTTGCCTAGCTATTGTTCTGAGCGGTGGCCATGGTGATGAAAAGACTGTGGAAGTCACTCCAGAGGAGGCAACCAGTTCTGAAGAGTGAGCACTGGGCACATGCTGCAAATCAAAACTAACTGGGACAATGCATGTTTAAACTCGGAAGGTGAATGTTACGTGTGCACCCGCGAGAGCAAGAGTGGGGAGAGGGGCAGGAAGCAGTTGCTTCTCAAAATGCTCTAGGTTTTTCACCTGCAACTCTATGGTGCTGGTAGACCTGTATGCGTGTGAGGCTGCATGCAACTTAATAGGATGCAAACACATGGATGCCCATTAGTCCAGATTTGCCCATATGGCGGGCTCCACATGCTCTGGGATCCCATCATGAGTAGGGGCTATATATATGGTGAGTGGTGGCCATGTGACTGGTGGGGGCAAACACCTAATAAATGGGCAGGTGGACACCCACCTCGTGTGGGTCGTAGTCTCGTTTAACACCCTTAATAATGGCCCCTTTCCAGTTCCTAGGTCTGGCCCCTGAATCTACTTCCTACCCTCAAGCACTGAAAAACTGAGCTCAGGGTAAGGGAGCAGAGATGAGGACATGTACACAAGGACAGGGGACAGATCTATGGTACAGATCCATGATCTGGACTTCCTCTTCCTGAGTGCACGCCTTAAGCATGCCTGCCCCAACTTGCATGCAGCCCTCTGAGCTTGTACTAATTTTCAGACTGGCCCCTGAAAGATAAAAGGTTCCCCACCCCTTTCCTGCACCATGTTCCTGCTGCTTCCTCCTAACCAAACTTCCCCTGCTGGAAGACTTTTCTCCTGGGGAACTGTTTCTCACAGTAGTTAACCATCCTGAAGTCTGATATCTTTTTGAACGGTTCATCTTTAGTCATAATTGTGTATTGTAACCCACGCTGAAACTTAATGGGAAGACTGGGATTAAAATGCAGAGAAATAAATAAATCTTAAAACAAAAAAACCCTTCAGTTTACATAAGAGAGGAGTTAATGCTCTTACTAATTCACTCATGCCCCAGAAAGCATGCAAATTGCAAATAAGACTTCCACCTTAACTCACACGCTATGTAAGCAGTAAAGAAGTATAGTCTCACAACGTCCCAGTCCTCTTCTTTGGCAGGTTGGGGGTAACACTGAAGGTAGGGACAGTAAGCTGCCTCCCTGCAGTCTCCACGTGGCATCATTGAGGCTGACAATAGAAAGTTGTCAAAACCACAATATCTCCTGTCTCTGTGGGGCAAAATTGGAACTAGGGCTATGATTGTAGGAAATCTGGTAACTCACTGTTGGCAGTGATGATGAATGGGGTCACTTCCCCCTAATTCTGCATCCACCCTCCTTGCTGCTCATAGGCCGCTTTTAGACGATCACGCTGTGCACTCACGCGGGGTTTCAAAAACCCCGCAAAGAGCAATTACACGTGATGCCGCCGGCAATCGAGCGCCTGATATGCACCGCACATTCTTTTCAAGCCGCGAACTGACCGGGAGCCTGATCGAGGTAAGTCATTCGCAGCTTGAAAAGAATGCGCGGTGCCATAGTCTCTGTGGCCCTAATACTCAGAAAAATTTGCCTTTGGGAAGAATGCAGCTGTTGATACAGAAAATGGCCTAAGTGCCAAATATCTGTAGTGAAGCAGTGGCACACTAGCTTACTGTAGCACTGCTACAGGATAGAAGTAACTGCTTTTTCACTCATTGTTTTGCTGGCCAAGGGATAGAGGGTATTTGAATGGTCACTACTGAAATATGATTTTGGGCAGGCTTTATTTCCTTCAATTCTGCGATTTCTCTCCTTGGCTTCCTCCTCCCTGCAGCCTGGTAGTTTAATGCTCCAGTGAGGGCAACTGTATATACATGTTTTTCCCAGAACATACTGTATTTGTAGTGGAACATGGTACCAATGCTTCTGGGTCTGAATTGGAAGCACTTGCAGCTCACCTCTTCCTCCCTAACTTTGAATGGGCTGCAGCTTCCTGGGCTGAGGCAACCCCTCTCTTCCAGCAGAGAACAGAGGGGCAGAGCCACTTTTTCTCAGCAAAGCCTCGCCCAACAAGGGAGCTTATTAAAGCTAATCACCATGTCACTGTGGAGGACAGCTGACATGGGGGAAAAAGCAGGGTAAATTGCGCAGTGGTGCAGTGAACATCACTCCCTGACTGAGAGGGAGAGCAGGGAAGCTGCTTTTCTCACTTTGGCTCGTTTCAAGCATGGGCATTTAGGATATCAAAACTTCAAAATTACACCATCAATTTTAAAAGACTAGAAGCCCAACTTGAACTCTGCATCACTTGCGACTTCCTTAATACTTCTCCCAGTACTAGCTACATATGGGCAAGAAAGTCACAAAGAGATAATTTCTGCTTTTGCCTCCAAATTCATACTGCTATAACTTTTTTTTTTAATTGATGTCCCTGAAATTTGGACACATTCCACACCTCACCCAAGTGAACCTTCCTGCCAAGTTTCACACCTATAGGACATACCATTCTGACTTTGATTAGAATGTTCTTGATTTTTACAGTGCATTGCAGATAACTATAGAGCAGATCCCACAGCTCTATAATACAGTGGGGTTAATAGTATGGACTCTCCTCCCACAGTTTCGAGCTTTCACTGCACCTATTACTTTTGTAGCTGGAATTTGGCACTGACTAGTCCTTTCTCTGCAGGCTCTCGTGAAGCACGTCCAGTCAAAATGATATCCCAATGAACGTTTTGAACTTCTCACCAACTTTCCACGAAGGAAGCTTTCCCATCTGGACTATGACATCACATTACAGGAGGCTGGCCTTTGTCCTCAAGAGACTGTCTTTGTGCAAGAAAGAAATTAGCACCATCGCCTGACCGCTCCCAGCCTTTCTGCTCCCCACCCCTTTGCCTGGGATACCAGCTGACTATGCAGTTGGCTTCATGGGATCACAGAGCTGAAGTTGGGCAGGCAGCCATTCACCCTTTTTCTCCTCTTCCTTTCTCCTAGTCTGGTGACCAGATGAAAACAGAGATAAGAATGTCCAGCTTTGGCACTAGGAAGGGTATAACTGCTTCAACGTCACATAACTCTGAAACTAGGAAGGGTTATCTGTGCATCCAGCATTCCCTAACTAAAAAGTCTTTCTCCCCTGCTATCCCTATTTTCTTTTATGTATTTTGTTTGAGATCATGTGACACAGCACGTCCTCTCCATATGTGGAGAAAGCATAGCATACATTAGAGCTTTTATCCCTCTCCATCTCTTCCCCCCACCCTGAAAAAAAATCTGAGTTTAATCTTGCAGCCCTCTGTGAATCCTTGCCATGTCTTCTCTAGACAAACTGACTTTCTGGAAATGCATTATGTGACCTATTTTGGATAACCCTTAAAGAATTAGATTGAAGCACTGTCTAGGTTTACATGTGCTCATTTACCCCTTTTCTTACTAAATGACCTGCTTTAAGTGCAGGTGGTATTGCCAATGGATTTGATATAAACTCACTATGCTTGATACAAGAATCAAGCTTGATCTAAAGCGAAATACTTTTCAGAGTTAGAATTTTACCCCATCTGAACCTATTTTGGATTTAAAAGAAGCAGTTTTTCTCCTTGCCAGGATGTTATGGTGGTGGTTGGCAGGCTGCAAGGAAGTTAGGAGAGAATGTAAAACTTTATGTTGATCATAAACTTAAATCTGCTTTGATCCTTCCCTGGTGTGTGAAGAGTCTTTGTTCAGTAGACAGGTTATAAGGAAAGCAAACAAAAATCAAACACACCTCTCCCCTTCTGTCACCAGTGGGCACTTCAGAATGAATAGTGTGTTTGATCACAGGGTGGTCTGAAATCTCCTGATTCTTTGAACCTGCTAACCCACATCCTGTTTAGATCTACAATTGAATGGTACAGATTTACATCAGCCAATGGCTTTTAAGGGTTGTGCGGAGCAATGGTAACTGCTGATGAAGATGCCAGTTAATCAGATGTAGAATGCAGTTTAGGGCACTGCAGTACAGTCATGTTTGGAACAAATATGCTCCTTTCTTCCTTGGTATTTTACCCTGCATCTAAACTGCTAGTTGGTCTGTTTCAAGGTTTAACTTGTTCTTTATAGTTGCTTGTACTGAAGCATGGTGAATGTTTTTGCAGTTGAGGGTTTTCACTGTCTATTCTGCACTGGTGGAAGGAAAGGTGTTAGGAAACAATGTGTACTGTTGGACACAGTCAGGTACGCTTATCTTGAGAGCCAGGCATTGGGCAGTTTTGACAGCAAAAGATTAAGTTCTTTCTATGGGTGCTTTTAGACAAACACTTCCCTACCCATCATCCACCCATCATGCAGGTTGCAGGGCTGCATTGACACCATATGTAGCCCTGCAGCATGCATGATGGGTGGGGAGGCACTTGTCTAAAAACAGCCTATGAATGGACTCGTGTGTGTCAGGAAGCCTAGCTCCTAGCATCAGTATCATAGCAAGACAGTCCTTTCTGAGCTTGGAAATAGTAATTTCCATTTAAAAACTGAAGTGGATAGTTAGGAATATATAGAAGGATAAAATTCTGACATCTCGGACTAAATTTCTACATCGCTATGCTAAAGGGATGGAAGACAGGAATTTCTGGGGATTATCCAATATAATTCTTTGAGACTGTCTTTTACTGTCCAGACATATCACAACTGTTCTCTAAAATTGCACATTATAGGTAATTCACTTTCTGTGATAGTGGGTCCCCCAAGTTCATTTTTATGATAACCCTTGGCCACAAAAGGATGCTGAAAGGGCATCTGCACTAGGGAGAAGATTCAATGAGGGAAGGGATCACCCTGGTATTCCAGGGAGCCTGGTGGGAAGGAATATGTTTCCAAAATAGGTAATAGCACATCTCATAACTTGTACTCAAAGAAACTGGCTTCTCAAGACTTTTTATTTTAAAAAATGCATACACTTGCCAGCCATGTCCATCATCTGAGCATCAGTAGCTGATGAGCACCAATACCATGCCACTGCACACCTATTTGGGCTTTCTTGCACTGTTACAGAAGCTGCTGGTTGTTTTGATAGAAGTGACTCAGATTTAGAAGCACATACTTGTGCCCCAGTTCTTATTCGGGTGCTGGCAGTTGTGGGCTGAATGGCTGACCTGTTAGTAGGTGGAAAGAAGCCTCCCCTAGATTATCTCCCACATCTCTGAAGCAGAGTTCACTGCTCCTATGATGGTCCTGGCGCTTGCTGGACCAAGGAATAAACCTGGAAATCAAACCTGTGGCAGCCACATAATTTCATGGCAGTTAGTAATTTAGTCCTTGGACCCTTTCACCCAATCCCTTGTTCCTAATCTCTGTCTCAGACTACTTTGGAAAGGGATAAAGAAAGTGCTCCAAATGATAACTGCTGGATCAGAAATGGCAACACAAGCATTTTTTGAAAGTAGCTTGGTGTGTAGCTTCATGCAAGGCATTCAACCTAATAAGTGGATTGTTTGATCATGCAGAGACAGTGGCTTTTCATAATTCATGAGCAGTACTAGGGAGTAGAGATTCAGTTAGAGAATGGGAGACAATGGAGCTGATCTCACCCCCCATTATGGGGGCATTGGACCACACACAAACAGTGCAAGCTGTGCACAAGCAGTTTGGGATTGCAGCCAATGTCCTTAGCTGCTACAGAATTGAATATCCATTGCCACAGGTCAAAGTCCATATGAATAAATTGTAGCTCCTTTCTGCTGAAGGAGAAATGTGCTTTTCCTGATGTTAATGCAACATCTCAACCATGAATGTTACAGTTAATCATATCTACAAGTAGCAATAGTTTTGTTTGGTCAACAGGAGATCATGTGGGCATTGTTTTAAAGAACCATGGAATTAGTGCAGCTCTGCATTAACATAAGGAAAAGCACATTTCTCCTTCAGCAGAAAGGAGCTACAATTTATTCATATGGACTTTGACCTGTGGCATGAACAAGATTGAGTGTCCTACCCCATGGTATCCCCTGCTCTACAATGCTGGGTTTCCAGAGCAAGCACATAGCAAGAAAGCTGATGGATGACTTTAATGCCAAAATGTTTCCAGTTTCCTGTCGTCTAGAAAGAAGCAATATGAGACTGACGTAGTCTTAACTATTATGGGGTTTGGATAAAAAAAAAATTTATATAAAAATAAAATCTTTTAATTTTGAAAGCTTCCATGTTTTCCTTAGCAAGCCACCCAGTGTGCTGATATTCTTCACAGTGATATTTTTAACAATCTTATAAATTGTAGACTTTAGTTTTATAATGCTGTCCAATTGTGACATTAGTGATACAAAAGATGTCAAGCTTAGACTAGAGACTGTTCAAAAAGTGTTTCCTTTACTCTGTGGCATCAGAGTGCAGTTGACAAGGCTTAGTTTGCTAGTGCAGAAGAGAAACATTTGAAAAATAGAAATGCTAACTATTATACCTTTTTATTATGTTTAAGGTATTTATTTTGTTAGGACCCATTTAAAAAACCAAAACCAATTGAGTTGTGTATAAGCGTGTATTGTGCATGAGTTGTGGTCACATACAAACCATCTGGCTCTTGCTGTCACGATTTGATACAATGCTCTTTGATAAAAGTATATGTAATTAAAATTTTCTAAAGCATATATTCAAACAATTAGTACATTCTTTAAAACTATTGAATGCAGCAAGTGCCTCGCTGCCAGAATGCCTTTTGTTTCCTTCCAAGAGAACTATCTGTACACTTCTGCAGCCCTGGTGTGTAATTATGGCAAGTAGTTGATAAGGTATGATAGAGCAGAACTACATTGTACCTTTGAAGTGATGTGGGGATTGGCTTTTCCAGTCTCAAAAACAGAGCTGTGTATGTTTACTGTGTGAAGTAATCTTGTGGATTCCCGGTTGTATCTCTGCTGCTATGAGGGTGATGTGGCCTCCAAAGGTAGCGTGCGCAACTGTGTTATCTACACACTGTAACCCTAAATGTTAATCAGGAACCTGGCACTTTGTTTAGAAAGACTTGCTCATTATGGTGGCAGTGTCTGCACATGCAAGCACTAGAACAGCTTAAAGCTCACTGTCGACTTTCTATGGGAACAGGTGAGAGATCCATTGAAAATGGACATGTGATTGGTGCTAATCAAGTAGAGAGGTCAGCCAGAGAATTGTTCTAGATTTGTCTGGAAGATGCCCTAGGAGTATCTTTAGAGAGAAAGTGGGCACATGGAATAATGTTCTTCCTAGCTGCCTTGTCTCGTTCAGCAGTACTAGTGAATCATTTTGCACCTTGGTTAGATATTTTTTTCACCAATTTTGTTTTTTCACCAATTTTGTTCTTTATACCAAGAGAAAAATGCCAGGGCATGTGGATGTATCGACAACCTTTGAATAGGTTAAGCATGGAAGCTAACAGCCTTCATGAAGAGGAGTATGCCTTAGCATGAGCAAAAGTGTTTATACGTGACATTTCTAAAGACTTTCCAAACTCTTTCACATGGTCATGAATGGGTTTAATGAAATGTATTGACAACTGGTTTGTTTTGCTCCATATTGTTCCATTGCTCCATTTTGTTCTGGGAATTATGCGTAACAAGAATCCTCATCAGTCCCCTTATTCTAAATAGTTCCTTATATCCAGGAAGTCTGAGAAGGCTGCTCTGCCGCTCACTCTGAAAGGGTGATCTTAACCTGATTTTTACTTGCACATTGTGAAAGCGTGCTAAGCTGTATTATTCAGTTACATTTTGCTATTTACAGTTGACACCTGTGAAATTAATGGACACAGTTAGTTAGTTTTATTGTAATCCCTTTATCTGTGGGACCATATTGCAGTTTCTATTCACTCAGTCAAAATGGACACAGCACTGTACTTGGTGCCATTGGGATTAGCGTTTTAAGAAGTGTGTGGGTGACTTAGGGCACGTTCACATACACATGAAAGTGTCCTTACAAGGCCAGGAGAGAACTTCCAATTGCAAATCTCGCACATTTTTGTTGTACGTGTGAATTCACTGTTCTGCATAATTTCTGCTTTTATGCGGATTTATAAGGCTGATTAACAGGACTCTGTCAATCGGCCTTGTAAATCTGCATTAAAACAGAAATTATGCAGAATAGTGCATTCACATGTACACAAAAATGCATGAGATTTACAATCGGGTGTTTTCTACTGGCCTTTTAAGGACACTTTCATGTACGTATGAATGTGCCCTTAGATTTCTAAATCTACTTTTCAGAAGTGACTTGGGAACATAGCAGGCAGCAATTTTCCCATATTACTCTTAAGCACTTAACTCTAGTTGAGTTTCACTGGGTCCTACGTATCGGATTCACTTTTGTGCCCTGTAGGACCTACTGACTTACACTGAGATTTAAGAGCCTAAGTGCATAAGTCACTTTTGATGTTTGGTCTTAAGCTCTTAATGCATGCAGGGCGTGTTGTAAACTTGACTCAGTGTACTTATTTCTGGTTGCTGTCTCATTCTAATCGCCCACCATTAGGCACAAATGCATTCCTAGTAATTATGGAAACTCTGGCCCCAATCATTCCCAGTCATTGGTAATTCCACCTATATATGCTCACCAGATAAGAGTATCCTGTAGCTAATAAATTTTCAAACCTGCTGTGATTTTCTGAAAGTCTCAGGCAGATAGGAATAAAGTTATGTAAAGGAGGGGTTTAGGTACTACTACAGAGCTTTAAATGGAAAAGAGGGTAAGACTCAACTGTTTTATACAAGTGTGGGGTCTGTAACGGGGGACATGGCACAATAGGTTGATTTAAAACATGGGGTTGTCTCCTACAGTTGCTGAGCTTCCTAGTTATAGCTGACATTTTGTACAGAAGTCATTTCCTTTGTAATGATGCAACTCAGTGGGAGAGGAGGAGGAGGGAACTTCAGCTCACTATGCTGGGAGGGACCAAACTCAAGGAAACCTCAGATCTATATACATAACTGCTGCATTTTTTTATAAATATATGTAAATGTCCTCTTGTAATATTTGATCCTGGAAATAAAACTGTTTTCAATAGCTTTCTCAGCCTTTTAATCATATGGAAGTGAGATGTCTTGGGAAACATGAGTTCTGAATTCCTATAAATGAGACAATTCTATGAATTGGAGTCAATTTTTGTTTTGGTGTGATATTTTTTTGTTGTTGTTCCTTAAAATGATAAAATTTACTTCATGGGACTATGTTTTTCAAAGGTTTGGGTTCAAAGCAGAGCCTAACAAGGCAGAGGATTCATCTCCTCCTCGCCCCAAGAAGTAGTATCAAGATACAAGCCAAGAGGTTGGAGCTAGAAGACTGGAGAGCAGAATCAAGAGACAGGCCAGAGGCTAGAGCTGGGAGACCAATTTAAAGAAGACTGGAGTGCAGGCATGTGGCAGGCTGGGGGATGGGCATGTAGCAGAAAGGAAAAGCAGGACCAGAGAGCAAGTAAGCAAGGAATCAGGGCAGATGTGCACTCTTAAGTTAAAGACCTTGGAGTTGTTCCACCCAACTTCTTCTAACTGGGTAAGCAATCAAATGAGTGGGAGGTGACTAGATCAGTGATCAGGGCAACACGAGTTCAGCACAGTCCAAAAACCCTGCTGATGCCAGTTCCAGACTTGCCAATTCTAGAATGACCCAATTGCTATTTATGCCTTTGGGCTCCTAGGGGAATCTTGTAACTGAAGACGTCTGTAACTAAAGATAGCTTCTTGTGGGCTTAGGCGTGTACCTGAGTTCTCACATCCTCATTAATGTTGCATCCCTTGTCTCTACCTCTGTTTCCCCTTCCCTGTCTCCCCTCCCTCTGTCTTTAGATTGTAAGTGCTCGGGCAGGGACCATGTTTATCTTATTCTCTGCAAGGCGCCAGGTACATTGCTGGCGCTATATAAAAGCTTATAATAATATAATAATAAGTCAAGCATGGATCACTGGTGTTTTAACTTGCAAAAGAAAGTATAGCTTTATTTAATATTGTAGTTTAATAATATCTGCTTTATTTTGCTTTCTGCTGCCAGCAACAAACAAGCTCCAATTTTTATTTTTGTTAAAGTACGAGTATTGCATGACTTTATTGGAATAGTCATAGAAGTCTGAGTAGCTGGATTTCTGTGACCTCTACTGCAATAATGCCTGTAGGTCAGAGGTGGGGAATCTACAGCCCATGGGTTACTTCTATCCATCCCACCACTTTTCCTCCTGGCTCCCATTCAGTGTGGTCAGTCTGCAAGATTGAACATTGGGAGCAAGGCTCTTACTGGGTCTTGTTGGGGTGGAGCAGGCCTCAGCATGCTGAAAGGCAAGGAGGTGGGACTCAGCAAACATGTGACAGCTCTGATGGGGGCAGGGCAGGACCTGCCAATAAACACGTGGGTGTGCTTATATGGTCTCGCCTCCATATGGTCCTCCTGGTGCACCATGTCCCACTCCACCCTGGTAGAACCTGCCCTGGTGCCCCGGGCTCCCCAGTGACTGGCCCTTCTTCCCTAGCTCCTGGGGCAGAGGGAGCCATGTTACCAAAGGGGTGGGAGTTGGTTGGCCCACTGGTGTAGATTATCATTTAGGAACAAAAATTAAGTTTATGACTGGTATTATCCTCATTGAGAGGCTTAACTTTTTCCGGAAGTACAGGTAGGGGGGAAGAATAGTGCATCAAGAAGGAATGCACTTGCATTGGTGACTGAAAAGGCAGTGGCAGTTCTGGAGGAAGTATCTGGATCATAAGGGGGGGGGGGAATAGAAGGGGTGTCATGCGGGGGCAGGTGTTCTTCTGTTGATCACAAGCTCAGGCAGAGGAGATGGATGAGAGATTCTTTGAGCAGGTAACTAAAGCATCCCAAAAACATGAGCCAATATCCAGCTCATGGTGCTTGTACTAAGCTTCAAAGTGATGTATTAGAGGGAGAAAGGATCCCCATCCCCTTAGCTAGATCCCTGAGGTATCTTCCATCCTAAGAAAGCGAAGATACTGAGTTTTATTTGCCTGCTTAAATTCAAAAAATGTATTCAACAGATGCATGCATTACTGTATTTGGTAGCCTTGTACATTAGACAGGATTGGAACTAATTTCCTGCTTACCCATGCTGACAAATCAAACCTGACTGGCAACAGACACGCTAGACACAAGGAACTAGAATAATTCGCCCATATCTTAGTAGTCACAGCCTTATTCCAGGTGAAACACCACCTTAGAATTGGGCGTGTTTGTTGATCTTATGCTGTATCTGTTGCTAATGTCCTAAGCAATGGCTTATGCTGAGGATTTGTCTATATGAACCAGAGATTTACAAAAGGAATTCTCTTAAAAGCAGCTCTGCTCTTTTGCCCACCCATTTCAACAGTCCTATAGCTTCACTACATGGGTCCATTAAGTTAACCCATAAACTGCATGTGGTATGTGGTGGTATGCTTTTGATATACAGGTGTTCTAAAATGAGAAAATTAGCCTGCTGAAGTCCATGTTTGGTCCATGCAGTCCTGACTCTTGTGTTTTAGCATGTAGAGCTAATAAATGGACAGCTCCCCCCGCCTGTATTTCATGTACTGGCGGTAGCCACCACAGGTGGTGCCACTCAGCACTTTCCCTGGCTCTGATGGACAAAGGGGGGTCACTATCAGAAGAAGCGTCTTTCCTGACTGTGACTTCATTCCTTTTCATCTGAAGCAGCACTCCCGTGGCTGCAAGAAGAGTAAGTCCTTCCTGCACCCCCCTCTCTCTTCTTGCTCCGTCACGGGTTTGGGGAGTCCGCACCCCCACTTTACCGGGTTTGAGTGACTTAGTTTCCCTTGCGCACAATCCTCTTGAACCAGTTTCTCTCACTGGCTAATTCAAGTGTGCCACAATGAAACTTCTTGTCACACAAGGGCCCGATCCTTCCCGTTTCCAGACTCTTTACTCTCTGGGTTCGCAAGAGCTTGAGGGCTCTTGTAGCTCACTTGTGTTCCAATATTAGACACTAGACCACTTCATAAAGTAAGAAGTATATTTATTACATAAACAAGATAGTTAAACAGAGTGGTAATTAGAAATCAAAGGGTAAATATAATGCATTCCTAACTTATACTGTTGAGTTTCTAAGTTATTCATCTTACCCTAAGCAAAGTCCATAAGTTCTAGTTTCTCAGCCATAAGGAGTCTGGCTGGGCTCTGGCTTCTTATTTGGCAAAGAGTTAAATCATCTCTCCCAGTTCCTGCTTGTCCCAGCCTGCTGCTGACAGGCTGGTCATTCGTATGTAGATGTCTCTCCAGCAGCTTTGCAAGCCTCCAGTCCTCTCTTTGTATCTCACTTCCATTTATATAGGATGTAATTCCTTTGTCTGGGTTTTCCCGCGTTTGGGGAATGTGTCCCAGAGCACGTACGCAGCCCCAGGTAAACATGGAAGTTCATTAACATCTCCACAAGCTTGTCTAGCAAGCCAGCTTTCAATACACGTTGTTATCTGTTTGCACTTCCTACAGGCTGATGACGTAGGAGAGCCCCCAATTTGAGTTCTACAATTCTCAGAGTCAACATTACCAACATGTGGAACTTTTAACATTACATAGTATACATTTATAGTAACATTGCATACATGTGAAACCCTTGGTCCGCATATTTACCAAACATGTAGTCTCGTGTTACACGTGTGTGACCCCATGTTTCTCCGTGACACTTCCACTCACAACTGAAGGTTCGGGCAGCAGGGAATGCAAGCCAAGCTCAGGATGAAATTAACAAACTGGCTGCAAGAAGTGGCTGAGCAGTGGCAGCAGCTCGAACTTAAGAGAGTAGCTAGAAGCTGACTGGGAGTGAAATTAACAACCCAGCTGCTACTGCCCCACCACCACCTGTCTTTTTCATCTCGGGCTCGACTTGCATTCCATGCTGCCCAGTTCATTCCAACTCCAGCCGCACTGCTTCCAGCCAGCTCCTAGCTGCAATCTCCAGCCTAGGCTGCTGCCGCTGCCAAGCTGAGCCTGGGCTGAAATGGACAGATGGTGGCTGGGCAGCAAAGAAGAAGCCACCAGTGCCACAGACAGGAGAGGAGAGCACTATGGCTGCTTAATCTAGGCCATGCTAGCCGTGACTATGGTGCTGGTGGACCTGGGTACGGGCGAGGCCGCAGGTGAACCTAATAAGTGGGAGGCGGATGTATGGGTGTGCACTAGCATGCACTGGTCTGCGTGCTGGGCCCACAATGTCCTTTGGCAATCCCATGAGTGGAGAGTGTGTGCACGTCAGTAGGGGGTGTGGGCGAACATCTGGTGAAGTAGATAGGCAAGTGAACACCCACCTGGTGAGTGCTAATGCGGACTATCATCTTGGTTTGAAAACAGCGTCCATTTTCTCCCTCAGCTCCCTGCTTGGCACTCCTCAGCGTGGGTGTGTGCTGCTCCCAGGTACTCAGAAGGCAGACCTCAAATATTCAAATGTGTAGGCGGATCAGGTGCGGGACACTCCCTACCTCTCCAGTTTGAGTTCTGCCTTCGGAGTTACCAGACGCAGACCTCGCTCCCTGGAGTTCCATTTAGGGAGTTGCTTTATTATTTTAGTTTATTTTTTAATTCAGCATCATTCTTAGGTGCTTGCTCACTCCCCTTCCCTCTTCAAGTGTGCTGGGTTGAGCTGAGCCTTACAGAGGAGTCTGCTTGCCCCCTCCTCTGCCCTCGGGGGAATCAAGAGACTCCAGTCAGTGCCCCCAGCAGGCTCCACCGCTGCAAGCTACCCACCACCAGGGATCTGGTGTGTTGCAGCAGAGAACAGTCAGGAGCAGGGTAAGTGGGCTGATCCTTCCCCATACACTCCTCCTCCCTCCCCCCCGCCCCCTTATAGCTCCGCGAGGATGTAGGAGCCTTTTGAGGTCTCTTCTGGGGGCAACCCAGATTGGGGGCACCGCGGTCCGGATGCGGAGCTGGAATTTCCTTACCTTCCCTCCACCCCCTGATCTGGAGCAAGGGATGGGGTGGGGGAGTCGACCTGGCACAACTGAGCTAGCTGGGTTTCAGGCAGGAAGCGGCAGAGGGCGCGCCTTGCCCCACCGCCAGCCCCCACTTTGCTCTGCACCGCAGGCAGTAACGGAAGTACCCCCTACCTGCCCTATCCCCCCCAATCGACCTCCGTGAAAAAGTTTTTCCACATGGAATCCATGGGTGCCGCCATCTTGGATTTCCCACATGGGACCCATGGGTGCCACCACTTTGTTTGGGTCACGTGGGGTCAAGGGTCATGACTGCCATCTTGGATTTTCCACATGGGACCCATGGGTGCTGCCATTTTGTTCGGGTCACGTGGGGTCAAGGCCACTATTTTAAAAAAAAATCCTGCTGTAACCAGATATATCTCATGATCTCTTAGACATAAATGGCAACCACAAGGGTGCACCGGTCAAGGGATCAGGACCCTGACTGACAGAGGACGGCCCCGGCCACACAACACTCCATGGAACAGGAAAAGCGCACTTCCCCGGAGCGGAACCCTCCACACCTGTCCCCACACACGCAAGACACGGATCCGTTCCAGGAGCCCAGAGAATCAGGAGCTCTCCTCAGCTCAATTGCAGTGGCAATCAACGAGCTGAGGGACCAGATGAGGACCATCAACTTCCAGCCTACACAGTCTGGGAGATACAAGGGAGGTTCCAAGAGTGCAAACAAAGGCAAGCAACCAGCCGCTAGGGAGCGCCATCATGAAGGGAACTACCTCTCCCCGCTGTCTTTCCCGGCAGGATCAGGCACAGAGTCCGATACAGGGAGGCCTCCGATGGGGAGCTGATTAGGATGCTGGAGAGCAAGGGGTTTAAGGTCAAGGGACCCAAAACACAGGGCAACAAACCTAAAAGGGCCAAGGCATGCTGGGGCCTCCAATCTCCACCCGATACCGCTGAGTCTTCCACGGAGGAAGGGGAATGGTCTGAGGACGGAGAGTCATCGGACCAGGAGGAACAGAAACTGTTCAACCCGGCAACACCGAGTAAGACCATAATCAGGGTCACAGACGCCCTCGGCCTAACCCCAACAGCTGAAGCTCCCACAGCCGAGGAACGTGGCATGACTGCTCCTCAAACCCAAGAAGCCTACCACTGCCACCCACGTTTGAAACAGTCATCAGGTTGGCCTGGGAGCACCCACTGAGGAGAGGAAGCCCCCGAAAATGGCCAAGCAGCCTCTACCCACTTCCGTAGGATAAAGCCGCCCTGTTTGCGCTGCTCCGAGTGGACCCGGCAGCAGCGCCCTTGCTAGAGGCTCGGCAGCCCCTCCACGGGGGAATCCGCTGCCTAAGGACCAGACCAATAGAGCCATGGAAGCCTCGCTGAGGAGGTTGTTCGAGGCCACGTCAAATGCTCTTTGGGCCGATATGACCATTACCTTTTTTGCAAGGGCAATTTTGACCTAGGTGGAGGAGGCAAGGGACCCAGAGCTACAATCATGTGAACGGGCATCCAGACTGGACAGGATCGCTTCTGCAGCAGCCTATATCACGGACGCTTCCATAGACTCAATGAGGGCTAGTTCACAGGTGGCGGCTACTAATGTGGCGGCTAGACAGCGACTGTGGCTACATACATGGAAAGCAAATCCAGCATCAAAGACCACCCTGACCTTGGATCCGTTTGTGGGGGGCAAGCTCTTTGGCCCTACCCTCGACAAAATGCTTGAGGAAATGGCGGAGGAGAAGAAGAAGGCCCTCACGCCTAATACAGACAAAGGAAGAAATAAGCCGGGTTCATTTCGTCACCCAACGTCATAGGCAGGGATATGCGAGAGGAGCTGGCCGCCAGTACTATTCCAAAGACAAGTACCACAAGCCCGGTTGGCAGCCCGCCCGAAGGACCAACAACAACAACAGGTCAAGGCCCAGCAGCAAACAGCCGGGCCCAAAGTCCTCCCAATGGCAGCCCTGCTGCGCCCCCTGAGGATCCTCCCCTCCTCCAAAGGCACCTAGCCCATTTCGTCACTGTATGGTCCTCTCACATCCAGGACGAGTGGGTGAAGACAACAATCAAAAAGGGGTACCGCATTGAACTGGTGACCTGGCTGCCCAGCAGATTTATCGGTTCCCCGGCTTCAAAGGACGCAGTGAAGAGACAACTCATGAAATCAGCCATAGGAAGGCTTTCCAGCATAGGAGCAATAGAGACGGTTCCAGTCGCAGAAAGGGGCAAGGGTCTGTACTCCCTGCTGTTTCTCGTCCCCAAGAAGAACGGAGAAGCGCGAGCAGTGCTCAACCTCAGGTTCATGAACGGGTTCACAAAGTACAAGAAGTTTCGGATGGAGACCCTCAGGTCTACTATGCAGGCTCTGGAACTAGGGGACTGGCTCTTCTCAATCGACTTGAAGGACGCCTACCAACACATACCCATTGCCCATCAGCATAGGGCGCTGCTGAGATTCTACTACAGGGGTACGCACTGGCATTATACCTCCTTGTCCTTCGGACTAGCCTCGGCCCCCCCGGACGTTTACCAAGGTACTGGCCCCTCTTGCAGCTCTACTGTGCCAAAGGGGGTCCACGCCTACCCGTACCTGGACGACATACTAATCTGCTCAGCATCCTGCCATGCCGCGATCCAGCACCGGCGGGTGCCCATGCAAACCCTACAGAGCTTCGAGTTCGTGATCAATCTCCCCAAGAGTCATCTCGTTCCAACCAGGACTCTCCCACATCTGGGAGTGAGCATCGATACAACAGGGAACCGGGTCTCGATAGAGGAGGAGCGCATCAACCGGCTGATGGACACACTATCCAGAGCACTGAGAGACCGCAAAGCATCGGTCATGACTGGTATCCTGCATAGACCAAGTTTGGTGGGCCAGGCTTCACCTTCGACCATTACAGAACTTCCTCAGACCCTACCAAAGAGAGATCATGTCTCGGAAAAACAAGGTCATCAGGATCCCAGGCCCTCTAGCCAAACAGCTCAGCTGGTGGGGAGCGGTATCCCGCTTTCGCCAGGGAGTCCCCCTGATCGTGCCATACAGGATCACGGTGACAACAGATGCCAGCCTCGCTGGATGGGGTGCACTTATGGGCACCAAGAAGGCACAGGGCCATTGGTCACTGGAGGAAGCTTCCCTCAGCATCAACCTCCTGGAGCTTCAAGCAATTTGCCTGGCGCTGATGGAATTCGGCCGCGACTTGAGGGACAACCATGTTTTGGTGTAGACAGACAATACAACAGCAATGGCATATGTCAATCACCAAGGCGGATCGAGGTCGAAATCCCTGCAGCTGAAGGTGCAGTGGTTGTTCCAATGGGTAGAACCCAGGCTCAGGTCGATCAGGGCAGTCCACATCAGGGGAGTGGACAACATAGAAGTGGACTGACTGAGCCGGACGACTCTGGATCCGGGAGAGTGGGTGCTGCACCAGGACGTGTTCAGCTTGCTAGCACGATGGTGGGGGACTCGAACCATGGACCTGTTTGCCTCGAAGGACAATCACAAAGTACCTACCTACTTTGCAAGACGCAGAGACACAGGGGCTCTGCAGCAACCATGGCCTCTGAGTCTAGCATATGCCTTCCCTCCAATCCCAGTATTGGGTCAAGTAACAAAAAGAATCAGGAGGCACGGGGCCGAGATAATTCTGATGCTCGTGGTTTTTGGACCTCATGGAACTCCAGATACAGCCCCCCATCCGCCTCCCAGACCGCCTGGACCTCCTCAGGCAAGGCCTGCTAATACACAAAGATCCTGGGTATTTTCAGCTGATGGCCTGGCTAATGAAGGGGAAGCCCTGAGGGTGGAAGGTTTCTTGGAGAGAGTCATCAAAACCCCCATGGCGTCCCGCAAGGCTTCTACCAACAGAATCTACGCTGCCACGTGGAGATGCTTCTTCCAATGGAGACAGACCAGAAGTGGAAACAACCGTGCACCATCCACGCCTGAAGTGCTGGAGTTCCTACAGGACGATCTTGAGCAAGGGCTTCGACCCTTCACCCTGGCTAGGCAGGTGTCGGCTCTCGGAGCAATCCTAGGGGAGGGGTCCAGGGCCCGCTTTGCCAAGAGCAGGCAGGTGGGGAGGTTCCTCAAAGCTGCTCGCACAATAGCCCCGCTGCCTGTACACCGTTTTCCTTCCTGGAACTTAAACACTGTCGTCACGGCCATCACTCAACCCCCTTTCAAACTGTTGAGTCAAGTCTCGCTGTACTTCCTGTCCATCAAGGTGGACTTCTTGGTGGCCTTCACTTCAGCCAGAAGGATTTCCGAGTTGGCAGCCCTCTCCACATCACAACACCTGTGCGTTTTTCACGAGGACAGAGTGGTTCTGCGCATGGACCCAACTTTCATCCCTAAGGTCAATTCAGCCTTTCACAGGGCTCAAGAGATTGTGTTACCGACCTTCCGCCCAAACCCACGGCACCGTCAGGAGAAGGTCTGGCACAAACTGGATGTTCGCAGGGCTTTGAAAGTTTATATCCGCCAAACGAGCATGGGTTCCAGATCTTCCAGCCTGTTTGTCAAATACAGGGGCGCGGAACTGGGGCGACCACCATCAAAGGACATGATCGCACACTGGATTCGTAGCTGCATCATGGAAGCGTACAGGGCAGTGAAAAAGCCACTGCTGATGGGGGTTATGGCACATTCTCTACGTTCTGCGGCCACATCATGGGCCTTGCTGGCCAGGGCCTCCTGCGAGGAGGTCTGCAGGGCGGCCACATGGACCCCGGTGCATACTTTCTCTAGGCACTACAAGATTCACACAATGGCTTCAGCGGAGGCCGCCTTTGGATGGAGGGTCCTCCAGGCCATTGCAGCGGATCTCTAACCGGGGCCTCGGTTCTCTTTTCTCCCACCCTGTTTCGGCTCGGCTTTGGTACATCCCACGCTGAGGAGTGCCAAGCAGGGAGCTGAGGAAGAAAAGAAAATTGGGGCACTTACCGGTGAATTTTCTTTCTACGAAGCTCCCTGCTTGGCACTCGGGCCCACCCTGGGCCTGCCGGCAGGGGGTAGAGAACCAGGTATCCTAATCCAGCCCATTGAGGGGCCCGATCTTATCTCTTATCTTCCAGAACCTTTGGAAGAACTCAAACTGGAGAGGTAGGGAGTGTCCCGCACCTGATCTGCCTACAAATTTGAATATTTGAGGTCTGCCTTCTGAGTACCTGTTAGCAGGACACACCCATGCTGAGGAGTGCCAAGCAGGGAGCTTCGTAGAAAGAAAATTCACCGGTAGTAAGTGCCCCAATTTTCTTTTCTGAGAAGTGGCTAGAGAGCCAGGATCCAGCTAACAGTCACGGGCAATTTTCCAGAAGTGTCTTGATTTATGAATCAGGATGCATTTTTTGTGAAAAGTTGGTAAACAGTGTGTTTCCCATAATTTGGGTATGCTGAATCCAAATATTCTGTTTACCAAGCTGAATTCCCACAGGAAGACCTAGAAAATTGGAATTCAAAATGGCCACCTCATATAGAAGAATATTTGTACATATTTTGCTATATACAGATACTAGTGAATAATAATTTACTGAATCATTCATGACTGTTGCTGAAACTGCTTAGGCTTCTATCAGTGTAACACATCTATTTTTATTGCTGTTTGAGGCATTTGTAAACCATGGAGCCATTACTACTCTTCAAGAAACCAGCAACAGTGTCATATGAACAGTACATTATATGCCAGCAAGTGAAACATGATTCTGTCTTTTGTGCAAGTGGAAAGGGGATATCTACAATACAGGGGACAGCAAATGCAAGGCACAAACTGAGAGATTGAACATACAAGGAAGCTATTGAACAAATTGACACTGCTTTGCAATCTGATAGAGGCAAATCCTTGGTTTGGCATAGATATTGCTATGCACAATTTACAGATAAAGGTAAAATCAACAGGTTACAGAAACAATGTTTAGAAAACACCCGGTCAACAAGTAAGTGTGATTCAAAATCAAGGGCTCAATCTCTTCCCCAAACTTCTGAATCAGGATTGAGACATTTCACACAACCAGTGAACTGGAATTTCTGTATGTTCTGTCAGAATGAAGGTTCTAAAGAAAAGCTCTCATCCGTAACTACATTCAATACAAATTGAAGAATACTAGAAGCAGGCAAATATGACCATGCCTTACATGTCAGACTATCTATGGTAAGCCATTTAATTGCAGCAGAAGGCAAATACTATCCCAATTGCTACAAGCGCTTTTTAAAGTAAACATCAAAAACTGAAGGCGATGCACAAAACACTGGTCTTGCAGTTGTGTGGTTTATTAAGGAGTTAAAATACTCTGCTGAACAAGGCCATGTTTTTGAACTGTCTGAGGTATGGAAACGTTACTGTACTCTGGCAAGTGAAGCTGGCACAACAATCCCACACTCATTTGTTACTCAAATGCACACATTTAAACAGAAACTGTTGTGTATGAAGTGTATGATTTTATTGTATTGCATGATCAAGCTGCTTCTGAGAGACAAACAGTATTAGTGCCCATCAAATTTTGTCACATTCCCATCTCTGGTATGGCTGATGTAGACAAAGATGATGATTCATTCACCATTCCAGTTTACAAGCCCCATGAAGATTACTTTCGATGGTACACATTGCACTCAAACTGAGGTCAGATATACTCGCCGAGCCTGCATACATGGCTCTAGCTGTAACTAAGGAAGAGGCAATAGCCTGTTTTTAAGCCTTCTGTTTGGTGGCCAATCTCTTTTAGAACTTGATGAGGAGGAAGTGAATGTAGAAGACAATGATCATGATAGTGATTTTGAACCAGCTGTGGATACAGCAGATGGGGAAGACAAGCAGGAGTCCTTCAAACAATCCAAGTTGCTCAGTATTGCACAAGATCTAATATATTGTGTAAGTGGTGGAAGAGGTGGACACCTAAACATGTTGGACTTGGGAGCACTCTACATCAGATTACAAGATCCAAGAAGTTGGTAGATTTCTTTCACAGAGCTGGACATACTATTGGCTACGAGGATATACTGAGACTTGACACAACATTAGCTACGAATACACTAACATCTGTGGATCCTGAAAATGGATCAGTGATCCCACCAAACCTAGCTAAAGGGTGATTCCTTCATTTTACTGCTGACAACATTGATATTAATGATCCATGTCTATTCAATTACTTTGTAAAGTGCCAGGTACATTGCTGGCACTATATAAATGCTTGTTAATAATTATAATAAATAATAATAATACACTTGGTGGAAAAAATACACACAATATGCTGCTCGGCAGAAAGGACCTTCTCCCACTGTTATCCTGAGCAATATTACACCAAGTAAGCATGCAACTCAGAGTTCCAGAGGCTATGAACACCATCTTTCCTCCTAATATTGTAGAAGCTGTCAGTGAGCCAAAATTTGATGACTATGTTAAAGAGGAATGTTTTACCACACCTGCGTATGAATCTGCTCCAGTTTTGAAAGCACAGGCAACAGATATTGCCTTCTTTCTTAATCAACAAAATGAAGGCCCAAAGACAGGCTGGACTAGTTTCAATGCAAAGTTAAGCCAAACCAACCTAGAAGTAACAACTGTTGGTTATATGCCCATTATACAGGCACCTACCCATGAAATTGACACCTTAAATACAGTTGTGAAAGAATCATAAATGTTGCCAACTCATTTGATCAGAAACACGTAGTACTAACTGTTGATCATTCCTCAGCTTATGGAGCTAAAGTGGAAAGTACCTGCATATAGGGATGTGCATTCCAAGCTTAGGAGGCCTGCACACATCCATGAATGTCTTGAAAGTAATAGGCCAGCATATGCAGGACTCAGGATTGTCTCAAGTGTGGACAGAAAGTGGACTTTTAGGTGAAAATACTGCGAAACGTAGCGGCAGGAAAGGACTATGCCAAAGGAACTGGTGCTCACAAGATCACTCTACAAGCACTGTGGCAAGTGCTTCTGCCACAACTTTTGTCCTATATCTAGGAACACAATAGTGATCTCAGCCAGTATTTGTTGACTACTGCACAATCCCATACAGATGAGCTTGTAAAAAACTTATCCATGGCAAGATTCCATGACCAAATGGCAGCATTTTTGCAAAGCAGAACATCCAACAATCCTAAGTTTCAGTTCTGGTGGCAGTATAGGGACATGGCTTGCATCCTTCAGCTCTTCATAAGAGCTCAGAGAGACGCAATTTGGGATATGCATCTGGACGCATTCAGAAGAATGATGCCATATTTTCACAGATATGATCATGCGAACTATGCTAGGATGGGGGGAGTCATATATCTTGCACAAATGCACCAGCTTCCCCAGGAGGTTCTTCAGCAGTTCCAGCAGGGCAACTAGGTGGTGGAAGGTTCAATCAGGTAGATCCTGACCACAGCCAAGAGTGGCTGAATGCCACAGGAAAGAGGGGAGGAGGAATTGTAGGAATCACAAAAAAACATTCAGCACTCAGCAGGTGGGCACTGTCATATAACTTACATTCCCAGACTGCAGCTCAAACAAGGACAATGTTTGCACTTGGACTTTATGATCAAATGACCCATAACAAATCGCCTCCTGCAAGATAACAGCGAGATCATTGTGATGAATGTAAAGTGCTCCAGACTTTGCAAAGATTCAGTGTATTTTCTCCTGACTCATCTGTCACAACTCTCCATGCCATTGGAACAATGGCGATACAAGAGGCGATACAAGAGTCTCTGCTCAATGCTGAACAACTGGGTCAGAAGCAGAAATTCCATGCTCCATTAAAGAAAGTAAAGGCTAAAATATTTGCTTCTCTTTACATGGTGCAGAAACAAACAAAAGACAAGGGTGTCACCATAAAAACTGATCGGAACATCTTGCATTGCTTAATCATGGCCTATGAAGCTGGAAGAGTAGTAGAACTTCCAAAAATATTGCGACATGAACTGATGCTAGTTCCAGTTGCGCTCGCAGATCTGAATGGAGACCTCAGATCTAGAAACATATCAGTCCTTGCAGATGTCTTGACAAGTGATATCCTATGTCCTCCTCAGGTGACACTTGAAGGTACTTCATGTCTTGTGGTTGATGGCCAAGCATGTGTGGTGACACTAGGGAAACCTTATGGCAGTACCACTTTCGGTGATCTAGCTGACAATTTTGTGAAATCTGTGTTTGAGTGGACACCATTTCAACAGGATTGATATTACATTTTACAGATACAGGTCAGCTTCTATCAAAGAAGGGACAAGACAAAAACAAAGAAGGGACAAGACAAAAACAACCAAATGGATTTACGCCAATTCGGAGATTTGTTGAAGACAGAACTGTTCCACTTCCTAGCAACTGGCCAAATTTCTTGGCTCTCCCAGAAAATAAGGCTGATCTTGCTTGCTTCCTTTCTGAACAACTCATACTCCAGGCACCTGAGACCAAGACCATCATTGTTTCTGGTGGGTTTATTAGGAATTGATTAAGCAGTTTTGCTATTATGAATTAACTAGGCCCTATTCATAATAGATATTATGAATTAACTATTGGCCATGGTCAGAGACACAGGCTGCATGAGGCCTGAACAAACTCAGTGAACCAGCTAACTTGAAACATAGGCCTCAGACTGGCACAGACTAAAGAGGCCCATAAGAAGAAGTTGTAAATAACTCACACTGTAGCAGGAAGAATGTATTTCCAAGACCGTACCAACTACCCCAGATGGCCACTATTGCTAATAACGAGGGTTTGAGAGAGAGAGATAACCTCAAAGGGTCAGACCAGCAATTAAGCAGTGGAGATGGATAAGCTCCCCAAAAGTTAAAGTAGTTTTAATGAGATGAAGTCATCTTATTCCTGCACCTGGTATGATCAAAGAGGGGACCCTGCAACATGTATCCCTAATAAATAAAGCTATAAAAGGGAAAACCCAGCCCCTTACCATTTGTCATTGACGCTAACGGCCACTAGCATTTGCAGTGACCCAAGTGGGTCTTTGATCCTAACCAACGCTCTTAAAGATCCAGAGACTCCTGCCCAGCTGCCTGCTGGGCCCCCCCTCCACTTCTCCTCTGAACCAGCCTGCATCTCGGACTATGCCTCTGACACGTAAGATATCCTGGGTTACTGGGGTTTGTAACTGAGAACACTGTCCTGTCTAGATGTTAAGTGTCTATCCAATAAAATAGAGTTGTACCCACATACCTTGGCATGTTTATTGGCAACCTTCAATCTCGTTTGGGGTAAATTGAGGCACGCCACCTCATTTATTTCCCAACAGGTTCAAAGAAGATGACACAGTGAAGTCTTCCAATTCCACTGTGGATACAAGTGTATTGGTAGCTAAACATGAGGAGGCTGATACAAGAATTGTACTGCACTGTATTCACGCTAATGCCAATGCTGCTGTTGTGTCAGCATGTGACACCAATGTCCTTGTGCTGCTAGTGGAGCATTTCAGCAAAATGACTTGTGAAAAGTTGTGGCTTAAGTCAGATACATCAGCAAAGCCAAAGTATATTCCTGTGCACACCATTTGTACCAGTGGTGGCTTCCCCCTCCCCCCCCCC
>QEPC01002855.1:137842-148537 GCA_003113815.1 Sphenodon punctatus | reverse complement strand
GATCCCTCTTCCCACCCTGCTCCCACCCCCGAGGGTCCCCCCACCCTGCTCTCACCCCCCTGAGGGTCCCCCCACGCAGTCCGTTCCCCCCCCAGGGTCCGCCTACGCTGCTCCCACCCCCGAGGGTGGAATCGTTAGGTGTGTGTTCACAATGCTGGAAATGGGATGCTTTTTAAATCCCGAGATGTAGCTGTGAGTCTGGAGATCTTTAGGTGTGTGTTCACAATGCTGGAAGTGGGATGCTTTTTAAATCCCGAGATGTACCTGTGAGTCTGGCGATCTTTAGCTGTGTGTTCACAGTGATGGAAATGGGATGCTTTTGAGATCCTGAGATGTAACTGTGAGTCTGGTGATTCATGGGCCTTGAAATCCTCCCCCCAACACACACACACACAGCAGAGGGCAAGAATACTGCTTCAGAAGAGACTTCTGAAGCAGGGATTGGAGGTCCCTCCAACATACATGCAGCAAGTCCCTTCTTTATGAAGCAGCATTCTTAACCTCTGCTGCATGTGTGTGTGTGTCTTTGCTAAAACTGCTTGTAAGTGAGGTTTAAGGTTATCTGCCTGCTTTTAAACCTGGCAGGGGAGGTGATTATAACCTGCCTAACCTAACTGAAATTGCTTGATTAAGTAATGTAATGTCCAGCCAACATTAACCCTTGGAACTCCTTACTGCTGGGTTATGCCGCCCACCGTTGCCCGCCGGCGGCCAGCCTTACTGCCCCTCCAACCTCAAGACCCACCAGCCGCCCCTGATCTGTACTATGTTGTCCAACTCACTAGAAGATCTGATGCAATCACGGGCTGTGATACAGTCTCCCACATTGCTGGGCATGGCAAGAAAACAGCTTGGAAAGCATTTTTCTCAGATCCTGATCTTAAAAATCTAGGAAAAGGTGATCTTCAACAAGAAACATACAAGTCAGTGGAGAATTTTGTCTGCAAGTTTTACAATCTTCCTAATTCAGAGAGCTGTGATAAGGCAAAAGTGGTTTTGTTTAGCAAATGTCATCACCTGAAGCATTGCGTCCTACAAGTGATGCACTAAAGTTCCACATACAAAGAGCTCATTCTCAGTCAGTGCTGTGGAGGCAAAAAACTTGTAACATTCCAAACCTACCTGCAGGCAGAGAAAATGAGTTGGACACAATGCAATGGAAAACTTGTTCCAAAGCTCATGTCACTAGCTCCAGTGCCTGATGCTTGTGCTGAAATTGTCACATGTGGCTGTTCTATTGGGTGCAAATCAAACAACTGTAGTTGTAAGAAAGGGAAACTACAATGCACCACAGCATGCAAATGCCAAACTAGTGAAAGTTCTTGCATGAATGTGTAACATCATCACCTCCGACATAATTTTCATGTTTCGGTAGTGAAAAATGTTCAAAGTATGAAGCAACAAACCTCATGATGCAACCTGTACTTCTTTACTTACAAATGATCACATAACCTATGTAACAGTATTTTGTTCTGCTGTACAATATATATTAATGTTGTAAAATTAGCCCATTATAAATAAATATAACAATTTCAGGTGCAATTTTGTTTTTTTAAAACAGTCCAAAAAAGCAAAAATTGAGCTTGGTAAACAGCATTTTTGGATTCAGCACACTCAAATTAAGTAGAAAAATAAGTTTACCGACTTTTCACCAAAAATGCCTCCTACGTTGCTCTTTCATGAAAATGGTCCTAGTTTATAATACCAAGCAGCTTTCACATGACAACTTGACTGTAACTCAGGCTGGACTCAGCGATCAAATTCTCAGTGCCATGTTAGCAACAATCCAGTCCCCTTGTAAATTCCACCTGGCCTCACAGCATTGTCATTGCAGATATTGCCAATTAGCTTGGGAAAGACTGTTCTAGCAATAGTTTTAAGAGTTGACAGAACCTAAAATTAGAGGGGACTGTGCCTATTTAAGGCCTATGGATTGTATTGTTTAGGGAAATGTCTTTTTGCACATATTTAGGCTGCAGCACTCATTGCCACAAGATTAGTTGATGCTAAGGATTTAGAAAGATGTATAGTGGAACTTCATGTTTAGATTGGTGAGAATATCCAAATCTGGAAATATTGAATGTTTCGAACAGATGTGGAAGGTTTATAGAATCTCATTTCAGGGATTAGGACTATTTATATAGCACAAACAGCATGCCTGGCACTGTATGCAGGGGCACAGCTAGGTTGGAATGGACTCTGGTGAATAAGATGGAATGTCCCCCACCCACCCCCACATCCTTTCCCAATGGCAGGAGATGCAGTTGCACCAGAAATCGTGGCCTCCCCACACTCATGGATCCAAGTGCACCTGCACTGCCTATCTCTGTTATAGCTATACCCTTGACAGTACATTTCTTGATATTCCAGATTATGAAGATACCTTCAAATTGTTGGCCACTATCAGGTAGGAGACAGGATGGACCTCCCATGGGTCACTTTGAAGCTTAGTACAAGCACCAGGAGATGGATATTGGCTCATGTTTTTGAAATGTTTTAAGAATCTCTGGTCCTGCTCAGAGGATCTCTCGTCCGTCTCCTCTACCTGATCTTGTGATCTATAGTAGAAACACACACACCTTCTATTTTTTCCCCCTTATGATCCAGATACTTTCTCCAGAACTGCCACTGCCTTTTCAGTCTCCAGTGCAAGTGCGTTCCTTCTTGAACTGATCCAGCCCAGTAATTTATGTCTTAAACTTTGCTGTGACAAAACAATGTTAAATGCCTATGGCCAGGGCATTTGAGCTCTGTTGCCACTTTAGCTTCAGCCAGAAGGTATAAAAGTTTTCCCCATCAGTGTTTTTCTGCAAACATTTCTTCAATTCCTCTTGTGTGGGGCAGGAGGGAAGGAATAAACAAAAGGTAGAGGTGGATCAATCTCATTGAATCAGAATTTTGGAAATATACTGGGAACGGAATGCTCCCAAATCATCATAAACATTTTGTATTGTTTCACCACCCGATTCCATTTGTTTGGCTACTGGAATGTTTTTCCCAAAACAAATGTTTATATGGCACTCAGTCAGAATAATCCAAGATATTCAAAAGTCTGACAAGTTCATATATTTGAATTCTAAAGAAACTGCTCACGTCATCTCTTGTTCAGGGATGTTTGATTGTCACAGCTGCTAGTGGACATAGCCAATTATCTTAGTAGTTAGTTTTTGTAACTAGAGTTGGTACATGAGGTGTCTCTATGAGGAAAAGAATCAGAGTTGGTATTGGTGGCCAACACTGAAGTGTGACATCACCCCATGTTCTAAGGATGTGTTGTGCTCTATAAATAGACTTCACTTGGGTGCCTTAAGTAAGGGGGCAAAGGCCTGGGAAGGAAAGTCATTTGTGATGTTTCATCAAGGGTGATTTTTTAAAAAGAGAAACAGCTGACCAGATCACACGTAAGGCAATACAGACTGCCTAGGCTGATCTGATGTAGCAAGGACACAGGATGTAGTTGCAACACTTTTCCATTAGAAAAAATACTTCTTCTTTTGGTGGTGAAGAATTGCAGTGAGTTATACTCAGCTGTTCCCATATTATGTATTTCTTAGTCAGATGATGTTTTCTCCATGCTGTCATCTGCAGGGCTGGATTAAGTTTGATGGGGATCTGCAGCTGATACATCTCGAATGGTTCTTTGCATATTCAGTCCTACTTGCTCAGTAATGGCAGCAGCACCAGTTTCAACTCCTGCTGGTGCTGTCTACATTTTCGGGGGCCCATTGGAATCTTGGCTGGAATAATATCCTGCTTTGATTTCGCCCTGGCCATATGCCTTCTAGAGGTCAGTGTGCTCAGTCATTCCATCCCAGAATGGACAAAGAATTTACATGCTGGAAGTAATTCACAGTTTCTTTGTGGGCATGGGTCATTTGTTCTCTGTGGAGAATTGCCCACCGAGATCTCTATACCAATAAACGTATGCTTTGCGACAGCAGTGTCTATTGCAGCCATCACTTCATCCCTCATGCAGGGCTTCCAGGGTATGAAAAAGGGGCCTGGATCCAACCATGCTTAATTTCTTTCGAAATTGTGTAGCACATCCCTTTGTAGCACACCTTTGCCCAGCCCAGCTTCTTCATTGGTTACCTGGCAGATAAAGGCTGGCTGATAGCAGGAGGAAGTTAAGTGAGATGTCTCCTCAATCTGCCCTTTCTAGTCCAGGGGAGTGGGGTTCAGAGACCCTGATTTGCATCTGGCCCTGCTCCTACCCTAGCTTCCCTGGGCCCTGATTCTGTACCTACTCAGATGTTCGGGTCAGCCCTGTTGGGTGGTCTCACCATTAACTTGTGCATTTCAGTGTGTGCTGCTTTACTCATCTGGCAGCACAGTAGCTGATCCATTGTTTCATGGTCACAGAGATGGCTGAATCTGGTGGATTTCAGCAGCCTCATTACAAAAGCTGGAATTAGAGGGGGCCCTTGACTTGCTTGGTCCTAGTTGTCTCAACCATCCATAGGTCGCTGTAGTACAATATAAATCTGGTGGATTTAAAGAGCCTGGGGCATAGTTTCAAGAGGAGATGGTGCAGGAGCCATCTGGAGGTCAATCTTCAACTGTACAAAGAGTTCATGCAGGCATACAGAAGAGCTATTAGGCATAGATGCTGCAAGGAATTGACTGGCACAACTATTTAGGGTTGCGTGCAGGCTGGTGATACCAGATTAGTGCTTAGTCTCCCACTGGATGGGGGAAGGGCAATGGGTACATCATGTGTACACTCTTGTCTGTGCGTACACATCTTGCATTCATCAACCTTGTTTCCACCATATGTGGCCTCCCACTACTGAATCCGTCTCATTCTCCAGAAACCAAATGAAAGGATATAGGGGAAGGAGGACATGAGAGGCAGCAAGCTGCACCCTCAACATTTCCTGTCCACACCTTACACTTTTCCCTTTACTGCTTACCTGTATATGCCTGTATATAGGGGAAACAAGGATTGGTGGATTAGACGGGAGAGGCACCAACCATGTTTCTCGCATATGTAGCCTCCCAGTACTGAAGCTGGATCTTCTCAAATCCAAATGAAAGGATATAGGGGGAAGGAAAAGATAAGAGGTAGCAAACTGCCCCTTCACCATCTCTTGTCCCCAGCTTTCCCTTTCCTGCTTACCTGGCACAGAAGTTAAGGCACAGACACCCCATCCTGTCCTCAGATTCAGTGTTGGACCCCATCTCCAGAAGAGCATTAGGTCTGAAAAACAAAGGTAATCTGTAGGTGGATGGAACCTTTCCCACTCTTGCTGGTTAAGGGTTTTATTGGCAGATGAGGTGCCAGAATTAACGCTGACTGTTGCAACCTTTCTTCAACAGGCTTTCTTGTTGATGGAATTTTTTTTCCATTACAAACCCTTTGAAGGGGATTGATGTCTGGGTTAGGATACTTCACACTTTATATTTGACTATATTATGTTATTTTAATCTATTATATTATATTCATCTACATTTGTTTTTATGATATTTTTCTATAGTATATGGATTATTGATTTTATAATTTAAGTGTAAATTGTTCTATTGACCTTATGTTGGTGCTAACAATTTTAATAATTATATTTTTAGGTTTGCCATTATTTTTTTCTATTATTATTATTATTATTATTATTATTATTAGCATTTATATAGTGCCAGCGATGTACCTGGCGCTTTACAAAGAATAAGATAGACATGGTCCTGCCTGAGAGCTTACAATCTAAAGACAGGGGGAGAGGGGAGACAGGGAAGGGGGAACAGAGGGAGAGACAAGGGATGCAACATTCCTGAGGATGCGAGAACTCAGGAACACGTTCTTGGCTTGGTTACAGTAAACTGGGAGTTCATAGATAACAGGTGGGGAGTAATCTTGGGTGCGGTGGTTAGCAAAAGTTAGGAAGGGCGGAGCGGAAGAGGTGGGTTTTGAGGAAGGACTTGAAGTTGTGGAAGGTGGGGGCCAGGCGAACGAGGGCCGGGAGGGAGTTCCAGGTGTGTGGGGCAGCGAGGGAGAATGGACGAAGATGGTTGGGGGAGCAGGGGAGGCGTGGGAGGGTGAGGGAGGGGATGGAAGAGGAGCAGAGAGCTCAAGCAGGGGTTCGGAGGGAGATCAGGGCAGAGAGGTAGGGGGAGCAAGGTTGTGAAGGGCTTTGTAGGTGAAGACGAGGAGCTTGTGCAGAATACACTCAGGAAGAGGGAGCCAGTGGAGAGAGGAGAGGAGAGGCTGCACGTGGTCAAAGCGATGGGCTAGGTGAATGATCCTGGCAGCAGAGTTTTCAACAGAGATAAGGGAAGAAAAATGGGAGCGGGGAAGGCCAGCGAGAAGGAGGTTACAATAGTTGAGGCGTGAGATGACTAGAGCGTGGATGAGAGTTTTGGCTGAGGAGACAGACAGAANGGATCTTAGCAATGTTGTGGAGGGAGAAGTGGCAGGATTTGGCAATGGAGTCAATGTAGGGTTTGAAGGTGAGGTGCGAGTCAAAGATGAAGCCCAAGCTGTGGACTTGGGGGACAGGGAGGATGCAGACCCCGTCAATAGTAATTGACAGGGAAGAGGGAGAGGAAGGATTGGGAGGGAAGATCAGGAGTTCAGTTTGAGCCATGTTCAGTTTGAGTTGGCGTTGAGACATCCAGGTGGAGATATTGGAGAGACAGTTGGTGAGACGAGCTTGAACAGAGGGGGAGAGGGAAGGAGTGGAGAGAGAGAGTTGAGTGTCGTCAGCATATAGGTGGTATTGGAAACCATGGGAGGCAATGAGTTTGCCTAGGGATTGGTTGTAGATAGAGAAGAGGAGAGGGTCAAGGACGGAGCCTTGGGGAACCCTGACCGAGAGGGGTAGGGAGGAGGAGGGGGAGGAGTTAGGAAGAGATACATTGAAGGAGCGGTCAGAAAGGTATTTATTTTTGGTAAAGCTAAATAAACATTACATTACAATTCACAAGTAGTGGCTCTAACATCCCCAAGCACATCCCCTGCACCAGCATGTGACATCAGTTGAAACCGATCCCATAAAACCAGACAAGACGGGACTTCTATAACCTCTGGCTCTGTCATGGTCTCTGAAAAGGCAATGTTAAAGTCGTGCTGAATGCAAGCGATTTTATCTGCAAAATACTCAATAAACATGTCACAGCGGGCACTGGAAGACTCCAGTTCCAGGCGGAGACAGGACAAACTGATCAAACCTCTCACCACCCGGAAAAGCTCCGCTGGATGCAATTTTATGGATGCTATGATGGGAGAAAAGAAACTCTTCTTTGCTGCCCACAGAGCCAGGGCATAGTCCCTTAAATACACTCTGGGAGACAGAGTATTTACACTCGCTTAAGCCACACCAGGTCATCCATAAACCATGGGAAACTGCACTGCCACAGCGCAGGAAGTAGACACCTTGGAGGCACCATATTGATGGCCTCCGCCAAAAGAGTATTCCATAAGGTGACGAGGTCATCTACTGTGCGCCCATCAAGGTGAGAGGGTAAACCTCAGAGCATTCTGGAACCTAGATGGTTCCATAAGTCTCAGAGGGTGGACCAATCTAATAGGCCCCACACCCTGCTGGGGGGAAAATGCGCCTGGACACACACCTTCAGGAAGTAATGGTCTGATCATGACAAGGGGGAGATATCCACACACCTCAATCATAGGAACCCCCCACCCCCCCATGCCTCAAGGCCAGTGCAAAACACCAAGTCCAGAGTATGGGACTTGGTGCTGTGTTGTGTTATGAGGTGTGTGCGTGTGTGTGTGTGTACTGCTAGGTGGTGTGTCATTGTGTTTGTGCATGTGTCACACAGGACTCTGCTGAGGGGCTCAGGCAGTGGGGTGGATCAGTGCCTCACTCCATTCAGGCAGGGTCTGGAGGATGGATGGGGAATGTGCAAAGGCACCATTCCCCTAGCCAGAGCTGACAGGAGAAGGAAACAGCTGGAGCTGTTTGGAGACACTGCTTGCACAGCCATTCGTGGGGGAAGACAGTGGACCTGCGCTCTCCCCCCATGTAGGGCTGAGTGCAGGGCAGCAACTCCTGAAGCCCACACGTGTTTGGGCTACCCCCGCCCCATCTGCTTGGGCAATTGGTATCGGACAAGTTTGGGGGCTGCAGGAGCTGCTCCTCCATCCCAGCATGTTTTTGCCTCACTCCTCCTCTCCTAAACACATCCCTCTCCTAAACCTCGCAATGTGTCCTGAGTAACTGACCTCAGCTACTCAGACCAAAGTTTTAGACAGGTAAGTACAGTTTTCTCTCCATGCGCAACATCTTTGATATTTTAAGACTTAAGCATGTATTTAGCACAGGAAAAAAGAAGCTCCTTTTCATCTTCCCTTTTCAAGTTCCTTTTTATCTTGAGGTAAATGAGAAACTGGAAGTGCCCCTGCTCCTGGGTTCAGAGGCTGAGCAAATCCCCCAGCACAGCATGGCAGTCCCAGCAGTGGAGGAGTGCACACTCTTCCAGCTGCAGTCCCAGGTGCTTCAAACCCTGCTCTTGCTGGTGCAGAATGCTGCAGCCCGTCTCCTTACTGGGGTGGTCCGCAGGGAGCACATGACACCTGTGCTCCTGCTCCAGGCTCTGCACTGGCTGCCTATAAAGCACCAGGCTAGGTTCAAGGTGCTGGTTTTGACCTTTAAAGTCCTTCACGGCCTGGGCCCTGCTTATCTTGGGACCGCCTCACTCCCCATGTGCCCATGCGACCCCTGAGATCGTCCGTGGGAGCCTTTTTGGAGGTTCCCCAGGTGAGATGGGTGGCTACTGATGTTAGATTCTTTTTGGTGGCTGCCCCTGTGCTGTGGAACCCGCTCCCAGAGGAGGCTTTTTCATATATATGGTTTTTTAAAACTTAAATTATTTTATTGTTTGAGTTGTTGGGCCGCTCCGAGCTGCCCTGTAGGCTGGAGGGGCAGGATAGAAATCTTTTATAAAATAAAATAAAAAATAGAGAGTGAGTGGGAACAGGAGGGAGTGTGCCAGATCTCCTGTGAGAGGAGGTGGGGATATGGGCACTGGGGAAGAGGGTGGGAGGAGGTGCACCTCTGGTGAGATGGGGTTACGAGCACTGGGAAAGAGGGGAGGAGGGGCTGGGAGGGAATGATGGGAGGAAGTGCCATGACCCCCCTGTGAGAGGGGGGTGCGGGCATGGGAAATGGGTTGGGATACAGAAAATAGGGGGGAAGTCTCCTTCTCCACCCTGGCGGATATGTTGCTGGGGGGGTGGGGGACAGACGAAGGGTGGTGGTCTACCAGCCTCTGGTTTGGATATTGCAGGGGGGAGGGTGCTGCATCAATCGAGATTATCTAGAGCATCATCTAGAGCAGAGGGTGTCTGTCCCCCCCCCCTCTCAGCTCCCCGGAAAGGTGAGGAGGGAGGGTCAAAGTTATGAGGACCTCGGGCCTTGGATTTGTGCTGTTGAATGTGAGGTCAGTTGTGAATAAGTCATCTACCATCTGGGAGTTGATCTTGGATTGGGTCACTAACCTCACATGCATAACAGAGACGTGACTGGACAAAGAGACACGGCCGATTTTGGCTGACCTTGTTCCAGCCGGGTACCCTGCGCAGCACCAGTTCAGGCCTGAGGGACAGGGAGGCTGTGTAGCCATTCTTTTTAGGACTGGTCAGGAGGTATCCAGTGCAGCCCGTGCTAAGGGCCTCCACCTTGTGTTTGATTTGACCAAGGACAAATTGGGGGTGCTGCTAGTATACTGTGCACCCTACTATACAGCAGCCTTCCTGACTGCTCTAGCTGAGCAAGTGTCAGCGGTGGTCTTGAGGTCCCCCATGCTTATTGTTTTGGGGGATTTCAACATCCTATGCTGACGCCAGTCTTTACGGGGCAAAGCAGGAGTTCATGGCCTCCATGGCCACCATAACTCCTACACCAACACCAAGTCCAGAGTATGGGACAGTACAAAAATTGTATTAAAATAGTTTCATTTTTTCAACAATGGAAAATTGTATACTTGTTTCATGAAAAACAAGATACAAATTGCTCTTGACAAGATGGAAAACTCAATACGATCTGGCTCCTGCAGTAGGCAAAGGGGACCTTATCTTTCAACTGATTGTTTAAGAGGATTCTTGTTTCTGATCTACTTGTAAAAGTTAATTTTGTAACTAATGTTATGCGTGTGTTTAGCAAGTTGGTCCTCTAATTCCCTCTTGGCCTGTCTAATTAACGTCATGGCCACACAGGTGGACATGCAGATGCAACCAAAGATCAAAACAAAAAAATATGTATTGGCAAAAATCAAAAGTATTTACAAATGTTTATAATAATTTATGTTATGTTTAAAGAACAAACAGCAACTATTATTGTTTAAGTAACAGGAACAAAGATGTATGTGTGTGGAGCAAGTGGCTGTATTGAGGAATGTTTTCACTATGAGTGATCTGTGGAGACAGGTTGGCAGAGAGAGAGAGCAGCTGTTTTAGTGAGAGGGACCCAGTCAGTCAGTCCAAGATGCAGACAGAAGAGATGGATCCATGGGAGGATTTCTTAAAGCCTGATTAAGCTGCTGCTGCTGCTTCTGTGGGGGTGTTTTACAGCTTCAGATGCAGGGCCGTCTCAAGGCATTTTGCTGCTGTAGGCGATGACAAAATTTGGTGCCCCCCAAGTGGTGGTATGGGGTATGTAGACCTATTCTCCACTGCCCTGAATGCAAAGTGCAGCCTTTTTTGCACCAGGGCAGCCCACCATTCCTCTCATTCCACGGTTGTTGAGC
>QEPC01002855.1:111718-127162 GCA_003113815.1 Sphenodon punctatus | reverse complement strand
AAATTGATATCTCCAAAGAAATTTTGCAGTTGACCCATGCAGTCCAGTCCTTGACCATGGAGGTAAAAGACCTCCAGGCCCAACAGGGAAGTTTGGCCGCAGCGGTGACCCAGCTGCAAGGGGCCACTGCCGGGCCCGGAGCTGGAATGCTGGGGCCTCAGCCACCGCCGCCACCCATGGCAGCGGCTGCCCCACTAGCACCCCGCGAGCCTAAAGGGCCTAAGGTGGAGAAATTTCATGAGGATAGGCAAGCCTTCCAGGGGTTTTTGGCCTTATGCCGGCTTACCTTTAAGGTACAGCCGGCCACCTACGTCACAGATGAGCAAAAGGTGGCCTTCATTATTGGCAACCTGGGGGGCACCGCCCTGGAATGGGCGACAACCCTCCTTAAGGGGGATAGCCCCTTGTTAGGCAACTATCCTGAATTTCTAAAAGAACTTACGTTCTTATTCGATCACCCCCATTGAACTCGAGACGCCGAGGCCTTGATTATGGTGCTTCGACAGGTAAAAGGGGGCGTCTTAGAGTACTTGACACAGTTCCAGCAGCTTGCTCTGGAACTCCAGTGGCCCAATGGGGTGTTGAAGGTTATGTTTAAAAGGGGTTTGGGGGATGACATTAAGGATCAGCTGGCCCTAGTAGAAACCCCTAATACGTGGGAAGCCCTGGCCAACCTAGCTTTGCAAATAGAAGCTCGATTGATGGAACGGCGGCGGGAGAAGCGACAAGAGGTGCGTCCTGGGTGGGTCCAACCCCTCCCACTTCCTGGACCCCCAAAACTCCCAGAGCCCATGCAGCTTGGCGCATCCCGAGGCCCCTTGTCCAAGGAGGAACGAGAGCGTTGTCGGGCCTCTCGTTCCTGCTTCTACTGTGGGGAGGCTTCTCATTTTATTGGGGAATGCCCAGCCCTGCCTCCCCACTGCTGTGGGGCGGGAAATGGATGAGATAGGGGCGGACTGGGGTCGCCTCGGTCGTAAGAGTGCTCAAAGCCCCAGCTCCCTCTCACGGCCTGAGCCCACATTTTCAAGTGCCCGTAACTCTTACCCTTGCCCCACAAGTTTCCACGGTGGTGTGGGCCCTCGTGGACTCTGGGGCATCAGGAAACTTTATTCACCGCCCCCTTGTTACCCAGTGGTCCATTCCGACCCAACCCAAGGTCCCGCCGGAGGCGGTGCCTTCCATTGATGGGTCGCCTTTAGTTTCAGGACCCATAACATTGTGCACGCGCCCCCTGGGGTGCACTATTGGGAACCATTATGAACAGCTCTCCTTCGACGTGGTGTGTACCCCCCTCTTACAGCTGGTCCTAGGGGTGCCGTGGCTGCAGGCCCATGACTCCTGTATTGTATGGTCTACTAAACAACTGCGCTTCCCCTCCTGACGGTGTGCCGTGACTTGCCTACTTCCCCAACCCCGGGCGACCCTGGGAGCCACCACGGAGGTGGGTCCCCCACCACATGAAGGCGAATTACCTACGGTATATCGAGATTATGCCGATGTCTTTAGCAAGGTGCAAGCCACCGAACTCCCTCCCCACCGTCCCTACAACTGCCCTATCGACCTCCTTCTGGGTACGGAACCCCCTTTTGGGCGGATCTACACCTTGGCCACTCCCGAACTCCAGGCGCTCTGCACTTACCTCGACGACAACCTCCGACAGGGGTTCATCCATCATTCTACGTCCCCTGCGGGGGCTCCTATTTTCTTTGTAGCCAAAAAGGATGGAGGGTTACGGCTGTGCATCGACTATCGTGGGTTAAACCAGATTACCATCAAGAACCGATACCCGCTTCCACTCATACCAGAATTGCTGAACCGCCTCCAAGGCGCGTGACTCTTCACAAAGTTAGATCTCCGAAGAGCATACAACTTGTTACGGGTGCGGCCCGGGGTCGAATGGAAAACCGCCTTCCTAACCCGATATGGACTGTTCGAGTATCGTGTGATGCCATTCGACCTTGCAAATGCCCCGGCCGCCTTCCAGCACCTCATTAATGATGTCTTTCGAGACATTCTGGACATCTACGTCATCGCCTATCTTGACGATATCCTCATCTACTCAGTAACCCTAGAAGAGCATGTTGGGCGCGTCCGAGAGGTACTACAACGGCTACGGCTCAACATGCTATACTGAAAACGGGGAAAATTCTCGTTCCACCTTACCACAGTAAGCTTCCTAGAATTCGTTATCAGCCCCTCAGGGGTAATGATGGAGACCTCGAAGGTAGAAGCCCTCCGAAATTGACCCCTCCCAAGGCAGTAAAACCTCTCCAATGTTTCCTAGGGAGCACCAACTACTACCATCAGTACATTCCCAACTATGCAGAGATTACTGCAGCCCTCACGCAACAGCTGAAAAAGAACCAGCCCTACCATTGGGGAGCAGAGCAGCAACGTAGCTTTGACTTTCTCAAGCAAGCCTTCATGACTGCCCCTTTGTTGCAGCACCCGGACTTTGAAAAACCCTCTGCATTGAAGCAGACACCTCGGGGAGGGCTATTGGGGCCATCCTGCTGCAACCTACAACGGACCCCGAAACTCTCCTCCCTTGCGTGTACTACTCGTGCCAATTAACGCCTGCCGAGAGGAATTATTCCATCCTGGACAGGGAGCTCCTCGCAATCAAGGCGGCCTTTGCCACATGGTGACAATACTTGGAAGGGGCCCAACATCCCATTCTAGTACACACTGACCACAAGAATCTGACGTTTCTTCAAAGTGCCCATATCACCAACTCCCGGCATGCGCGCTGGGCACTCTTCTTCACCCATTTTAATTTTCGCATTCGCTATCGGCCAGGCAAATTACAGGTCCTGGCAGATGCTCTGTCCCACTACCTGGATGACCAACCTAGTAACACACCATCTCTGGAACCCATTTTAGAACCCAAGACCTTCTCCGCAACATACTTATCATCAGAGGCCCTTCAGGAAGCTACACGCCAGGAACTAAGCTCTATGGCGGGAACTCCACTGAACCTCCCCGACGGGCTTCAGCGCCACCAAGGGCGTATTGTTGTACCTCCATCATGTTGAGCACAGGTCCTCTGGGCTCATCATGAAGCCCCGACCACAGGACACCCGGGAATAGAACGGACTCAGCAAACGATCCTCCACTCCTTTTGGTGGCCCACTCTACACCACGACGTGCAGCAACATGTCTCAGGTTGTGTTACCTGTGCATGGACCAAGACTCCATGCCGTGCCCCCGAGGGGTTCCTGAAAGTCCTCCCATTACCCGCTGGACCCTGACAATGCATCGGTCTCGACTTTGTGGTAGACTTACCGCCCTCACGTCACTATACCACGGTCCTGGTTGTTGTTGACCATTTTACAAAGCTCGCGCACTTCATCACCTGCAAAGGTTTGCCCTCGGCCAAACGCACGCATTGCTGTGTATCCGCCATGTATTCAAACTTCACGGTTGGCCGCGGGAAATATTCAGCGACCGAGGTACGCAGTTTATGGCACGGTTCTGGAGAGCATTGTTCCAATCACTTCAAGTTGCCCTAAAACCTACCACAGCTTATCACCCCCAAGCAAACGGCCAGGTGGAGCGTGTAAACCAGAATATGGAACAGTACCTCCGTTGTTACACAAACTATCTCCAAGACGACTGGTATACGTGGTTCCCCCTGGCCGAATTCACCTACAACAATGCACCCAATGCCTCTCTTGGCACATCGCTCTTCTTCGTGACCTATGGGTTTCATCCCCAACTAGGGACGCTCAATACCCCCAGCGTGGAAGCGCCGGCCACTGGACCCCTCGTTCGTCAAATTCACAAAGCCCAAACCATAGCCCGTCGAGTTTTACATGAAGCCCGACAACGTTATAAGAAACAAAGCGACAAGCGCCGACGAGAAGAAGCCCCCCTATGTCCGGGCGATTTGGTCTGGGTCGATAGACATCACTATCCGTCCGCTTGCCCATCGGCGAAACTGGACGCTCGTTACATCGGACCATTCCCAGTCACCCAGCAGATTAATGAGGTGACTTATAAGGTTCAGTTCCCACCTCATGTACACTTGCACCCCACGTTTCATGTCTCCATGTTGAAGAAAGTCGACCCTGCCCAAATTCGACCTGAGGTTGTCCCTCCTGGGCCAACGGACTGGTCGGTCACCGGCCCCGAGTTCAAAGTCCGAGCGATCCTCGATGCCAAGCTGAGGCGGGGGTGACTTTATTACCTGGTGGACTGGATGGGCTATGGCCCAGATGACCGTTCCTGGGAGCCTGCCTCCAATGTGTCGGCCCCCCGATTACTTCGGGCCTTCCACCTCCAGCACCCCCGGAAGCCAGGGCCCCACCGGTTTGGGTTCCGGTGACCTCGAGGGGGGGTACTGTCAGCGGCACGCGGGGCAAGTGCAGGGTCCCCAGCGCACCCCCACGATCCCTGGACCAGCCCAGCAGCATACCGAGACAAGGAGCTCCCCCGACATCATCTCAGGCGGCCATGGCAGAGCCCCGCTCTGGGGACATGCCTCCAGCTGGGCGCCGGTGGGAAGGACTCTCCCCAACACCACGGGAGGCACCCCCACAAACAGTAGCGGCAGGGCCTGGGTCTGTAGCCACGGACCCAATAAGAACCAGCCAGGCGGGGCCTTCCACGGCCCTGCAAGGAACGCCCCCGCAGCCGCCGCGGCAGAATTACAGCCTGAGGCCACGCCCCCAGCAGGGACCCGCTCTGTGGGGATTCCCCCGCCCCCGCGGCACTGCTCAGAGTGGCTGCGAGCTCGCACGGGGGCGGGGCTTAGAGAATAAGTACCAGTGCCACCTGGGGAACGGCGCTGGTGATTAATGGAAACCGGCCCTTGTGTGAAAGCGTGAGCAGAGCATAGCGTGGAGTGCGATTGACTAAGACTTGATTAGTGCCCGTGCGTGTGAACCTTCCCTGGAGACCCTCTTCTAAGTATCTGAGTGAGTGAACAACGAAAGCAGTGTGAATGCGAGTGTGTGTCCTTCCTCCCCCCCTCCCTGTCTGGAGCCCTTACATTTGGAGGTGAGTGCCCTGCGCCCCTTCCCCTTCCCCCCTCCTGGGCCCCGCACACCTCAGGGTGAACTCCCCACTTCTTGTCCCCCCTTTTGTAGTGTGCTGCATGTAGCGGGAGAGTGTGGGGCAGCCTTGGGTCCTTGGTCAGCAGTGCCCAATGATGATAGGGTCTCGTTCTCTTTAATTAGAGGTGAGAGCCCAAACACTATCCTGACAGGCATTCTACCACCACTCGCTCTTTGCTCTGACCTCGGTACCCCCAGGCAGGGTGCGTGTGCTTGACCCCTTTCCCCCACCCCGGTAACAGAAGCTATAAATAAACATACCCCCTCAAAAGTAGTAGCGGGGAAACTGCAGAAAATAAAGGAAAGAATAAACACGCTAGAACTAGAAAAAACCACAAAACAATTGAAATGGGTGAAATTTTATTATTTTAATAATAGCAACAAAGCAGGGAAAGTGCTGGCACAATTGGTAAAAGCACAGCAGCAGAAAAACATCATTACTAGTATTATGACAAAGGATGGCTCGGAAGTACACAGTCAAGAAGCAATACAGGAGACCTTCTTGGAGTTCTATAGGAACCTATATAAGTCGGTTGAGCCGGACCCTGAGGAAATAAAACAATTTATTAGTGAATTAGAAATGCCCAGGTTAAATAGAGCGCAGCTTAGCTTCCTTAATTCCTTAATCTCAATAGAAGAGGTTTCAGATGCAATTAAAAGTATGAAAGCCAATAAAGCCTGTGGGCCAGATGGGTTCCCAGCAGAATTTTACAAAACTTTTTGCAAGGAGGTAGCCCCACACCTGGCGGCAGTATACAATGAAATTTTACAGACAGGGAAAATGCCACCTACTTTTTATGATGCACAGATTACACTAGTGCTCAAACCAGGAAGGCCAGCGAATGAATGCGGTAGCTATAGGCCAATTTCCCTCCTGAATAATGACTTTAAAATATTTGCAAAAATTCTGGCCATTAGATTGGCAGCCATAGCAGGGGAGTTCATACATTCTGATCAAGCTGGATTTATTCCCCGCAGACAGGGATCTGACAATATTAGAAAAGTAATAAATTTGGTTCACTCCCAGGAAATAAGGAATACTACCTCAAGCTCCATGATTATCTCCGCTGATGCAGAAAAAGCGTTTGATTATGTACAACATAAATTTCTCTTTGAAATGCTAAAAAAGGTGGGAATAGGGGGCAACTTTTTAAAATGGGTAATAGCAATCTACGCCCATCCCAGATCTCAGCTTAAAATCAATGGGAAAATAACAAAAACCTTTGAGATTCAGAGGGGCACAAGACAAGGGTGCCCACTGTCGCCCCTACTATTTGATATGGCTATTGAAGGGTTGGCGGTGGCAATTCGTCAAAATAAAAATATTAAGGGAATGGTGGTAGGCCAGAAAGAGTATAAGCTATCCCTATTTGCAGATGATTTAATTTTGTACATTAGTGAACCCGTGGAAACGTTGCCACATCTTATGCAAACTATTGATAGTTTTGGAAGGGTGTCGGGGTATAAAATTAATAATGAAAAGTCACAAGCACTTATATTTGCTCAATCAGAGGAAGGACTGAAGGAAATTAAGGAAGTCAGTCCATTCCCGGAAAAGCCTAATGGGATTAAATACCTGGGGGTAACAATAACACAAAAGTGCAAGGACCTCTATAAGGCCAACTTCCCTGTAATACTGGAACAGGTTAAAAGGGAATTTGAAAATTGGAAAAAGGTGGAGTGTTCCTGGCTTGGGAGAATAAACTTATTTAAGATGATTGGACTGCCCAAGTTCTTATACAAATTCCTGGCCCTCCCCATAAAATTACCCAAATCTTTTTTTAAGCAAGTAGATGAAATGGTTAAGGAACTAATCTGGAGGGGAAAGAAACCAAGAATCAAAAAAGACACAATGTTCACTGCTAAGGAGAAAGGAGGATTAGACACACCAGATATAAAACTTTATTATAAGGCTGCAATCCTGAGAGCGATACAGTATTGGTACCATTGCCCACAACAACCGGAATGGTGTGAGATAGAAAGGGAAATAATTCAACCAACTTCCCTGGCAGAATTGTTGGTAGATGAGGGCAAATTGACTGGAGAGGGAGTCAGAGAGCACCCATTTGCGAAGCCACTACTCATAACATGGAAAGGAGTGATGAGGAAATTAGGTATAAAGGGTACAGCAACACCATACTCACCAATAAGACGAGTAGCGATGAGGGAATCACAGATAGCCCATGACCTACTTAAACAGTTAGAAAAGAAGGAAGTTAAAAGGGCAACACAATTATTCAACAAAGGTAAATTTAAAACATTAGAAGAAATAGAGAAAATAACGCAGACAAAAGTGAACACATTTCAATACCTGCAGCTGAGAAGTGTATTCAGGCAACCATGTTTAAAAGAAGCCTTTGCTAGGGAACCTACGGAAATAGAAAAGACCTTATTTAGCCTAACGGGAAGCAAGGGCAAACTCTCTAAGATTTATCAAGACCTGAAATCTATAATATACCCCCCCAAGCACCCATATTTATCAAGATGGGAAAAAGACCTCAATAAGCAGTTCACAGAAAAGGATAAAGAAATTATATGGGGGCATATGAGCACCTGTGCGTCTGCTCTGGAAGTCAGAGACACACAACTGAAGGTCACCACTAGGTTTTACCTGACCCCGGTACAGCTCAGGTATGGGGGGGACAGATATGGGAGGGGTGTATGCTGGAAGGGCTGTGGCTTACAGGCGGATCTACTGCATTGTCTATGGGAATGTGTTTATGTAAAGGCCTTCTGGAGTAAAATATGGAAAATTATGAACAAAGTAAACAAGGGGGTGGTACCTTTCAGACCAGAAATTGGTATTCTAGGTCTCTACCCTGATAATAAATCACTAAAACCACATCAGGAGGCATTGAGAACTCTGTGCTTGGCTGGAGTAAATATAATAGCAAGACATTGGAAGACGGAGGGCCCCTTACCTTTTCAAGAATGGATCTGTCGAATATGGTACTTATTTACAATGGACAAGATGATGGTAAACCTGCAGGACAAGAAGCTAGAAAAAGAGGAGAAAAATGAAAAAGCAAGGGAAAAGAAAAAAAATAACTATGAGGCAAAGTGGCTTAATATATTAGGAGCCATTGAAGGAAATGAACTACCAAAGAGTGACTGGACGCTGTTGTTTGACTGATACATTTGAACTGGCGAGCTCGGGTACCGCCTTGTATGGCTAATAGAACAAACTGATATTGTAAAGTTGTTGAAAATACTATGTACAATGCCATTGAATATCAATAAAAGAGTTTATTATTGGGAGAGAAAAAAAATGAAGCTATTCTTGTTCAGATTTCTACTTTCCCAGACCAAGAAGAAATATAGATGTATAATTCACCTGTTGAAACAATTTCAGCTTATCCAGAAATTCAATTTATGTAGGTTGTGTTTACATGGATTACACTGCACCAGGCAATATCAAACATTTCAAAAGGGGAAAAAAGGCATTTTAACAAAATAAGAGACAGGCCCAAGTGAGTCTGCATGGGGCAAACAGCTTCTCAAAACAAAATAAATATTGGGTGAAAACAGACATGATGCTAACTCCACTTTAACACTGCTTTAACATTTTTTATGTATGTTACAGGACTGTATTGGTGCCCTATGCAGCCCTGCAACATGCATAAGAAACGTTAAAGCAGTGTTACAGTAGAGTTAGCAAGCATCATACCTGTTTTCAACCATTTTTGGCAAATAACAGAACCAAATGTGGTCAGTGTGCAGCATGGGGGCAACAGGAGGGCACACAAGGAAGTCACAAGCTTTTCCCCTCCACCCCTAGGTCTACCCACAGGGTAAAGCCAGGCAACTCAGAGCCTCTCAGAACAAAATAACCATTTTTAGCAAATAACAGAACCAAATGTGGTCAGTGTGCAGCACTGTGTGCAGTGGGCAACAGGAGAGCGCACAAAGAAGTCACAAACCTTTCTCCTCCACCCCCAAATCTTCCCAGGTTAAAGCAGGCAACCTAAAGCCTCTCAGAACAAAATAAACATTTTAGAAATAATATAGAAACAACAAAATGAACATTTTAGAAAAAAAAGGAACAAAATAAAAAACCCTAAAAAAACTAAAATAATTAAATAAAAAAGAAGGAAACAATAGAATGAAATTTAACCAAGGAAAAAACAAACATAAGATGGGATTAACTGGCTCAACAGGAGCACTGCTGAGAAGGATTTGGAGGTTATGTAGAGCAGGAATGGGCAGGGAATCAAGACCAGGGAGTGATGATGATAATTTTATTTATACAGCACCTCTTCCCCAGATGGCACTCAGAGCTCTTTACAACATTTAAAATACAATATTTATATATATATATATAAATGTAAAACAATTCAAAAGGGGAAGGAAAAACACATGAAGGGGGAACAGCAAGGGATCCTCTAAAAGCACCTCGAAAACAAAAATTGTTTCTGTGCTCTTTGAAGGTGAGGAAGGAGAAACTAAGAGGAACATCTGGAGTGAGTGAGTTCCACACTGTGTCTTCCCCCCTGCTCCCCTCAAAGGCATGATTGCCTGCACGTTAATGAGATCCCCAAACAGCAGGTGGCATCAGAGTGCAGATAGCTGGTAGGGTAAGGTTCTAAGAGTAGGTCCAAATATAGCCAGGGCTTATGTTCAGGGTCTTGAAAACCAGAAGCACAACTCTAAATTCAGTCTTCTGTTCTATAACAGCCAATGCAGAGAGCACAGGGTGGGAGTAATGCGATCATGGCTGCCTAAACAAGTAACAAACTGTGCTGTTGCATTCTGAACAAGCTGCAAGTGATGAAATAGCACTGCTGGATATAAGAGGGAATTACAAAAATCAAGACTCTCGGTCTTCAAGGTATGAGTCACTGTGACAAGGTTAGCCTGGAATAGGTATGGGCGTAGCTTACGCAGATTGCACAGCTGGAAAAAGCATTTTCAAACTATGTCCAATACCCAGATTTTCATGAACAAAGCATGGTTGAAAATGATGCCCAAGTTCCTTACCTAGCTCATGATCTTCACCTGGACCCCTGCAATATGCAGGGTCCTGAGGAGAGGACGTCATCATATTGTCTGTCCCTCCCCACCAGCATCATTTCAGTCTTCCCTGGGCTGAGCACGAGATATATAGCATCCAGCTGGCTCATTCAGACATTCCTCCAGGTCAGAGGCCAAGCTGACAGGGGTCACAGGGCAACAAATACAATGCAGTTGTGTATCATCAATGTACTGATGGTACTCAACCCATAACATGGGAAGGAGTGTCTGCAGCTGTGGGGGAAGGGAGTGAATCACATGCATTCTGCCTGTTGGTGCTAGGAGCTCATTGGCTGGATCTCCCCCTTACAGGTACTTATCCAGAGGCTGGGGCTCCCTTTGGGTGGAAGGAGTGTCTGCAGCTGTGGGGGACGGGAGTGAGTCACTTGCATTCTGCCTGTTGGTGCTCGGAGCTCATGGGCTGGATCGCCCCTTTCAGGTACTTATCTGGAGGCTGGGGCTCCCTTTGGGTGGAAGGAGTGTCTGCAGCTGTGGAGGACGGGAGTGAGTCACATGCATTCTGCCTGTTGGTGCTCGGAGCTCATTGTCTGGATCGCCCCCTTACAGGTACTTATCCAGAGGCTGGGGCACCCTTTGAGCGTCAGCCCTAGGACGTCAGCCGAAGGTTGACACCAAAGGGTGTTGCCCGTTGGTGGGGCCGTTCGTGGGGTTGCGAGTGGGCGTGGGCGCCCCACCCCAAAAAAGAGGACTGTTGAGAGCATGGAGGAGGAGAGGAGTAAGGAGCCAGACGTGTCGACGCTGTTTTATATAATAGCGGAGGTCGCCAGTAGCGCAGTGAGGGCAAGTATGTGCTGAGGCAGGAACCCCTTTGTACAACTGTGTGGGGTTAAGTTGATTTCTCTCCTATGGCCTCCAGCAAAAGACTACGCTCTGAGCCTTCAGGGGTGTCTCCGGTGGCCTCTGGTAAACAGCAGAAACAACCAAGGTTGGAGGCTTATTTTTCTCCCAAGGTCACAGGCGCTCCCCAGAATATTGACTTTGTCTCGGAAGCCTCCTTTTGCCAACAAATTAACAGGGCCCCTTGTGGGAGTTTGACTCCGTTATCTCACCATTCCACCCCCACCCATGTGCGAGATGAGAGTTTTTTGGTGCCTCAGCAATTATCACATATTAGTGCTGTTCAGAGAAATGGGTTTCTAACAGAATTTCTTGCTACCCATGTACAGGTAACTGCCCAGTCTATTAAATTTATGTGTACCCAAGTGCAGCATATTCTTGAAAAATTAGATGCAATGGCACTGGTGGATAAATCTCCAAAATGTAAAGCCGCGAGGGTGGGTCCTTGTCACCCCCCGGTGACCAGGGATTTGCCTTTGGGGACTCATCCTCCCCCACCCAGTGGGCCCCAACTTAGGGGTCCTTTCAAATGCTTTGCATTTGGAGGGAGAGAAAAGAACTAGTGCCCCTTATGAGTCTCATCTTCCCCCTGTGCCAAATCAGATAGTCTCGTATAGCCTTTTACTGTCCAATTTAATTTTCACTATTTTACCTTTATATGGCAGTCAGCACAATGCTGTGCTCAATGCAGCACAGCATCTTAGACTTCTGCTAAATTTCCCAGTAATGAGGCATATTCCAATTACCAGGTCTTATATACAGTCAATGGATCATCTAATGATGACTTGAGATAGACAGGTGGTAAATATTACATTTGTTTCCCCTGAAACATTTGGGAGGCAAGACAGTCCTTGGAGGAGAGGTCAGTTTTTACATCAAAAGTGTTCCAATCAAATGATGGCAGAATTGTTCCGATGGGAGGGAAGGCAGCGCAGCCTTATAGGCCGGAGCCTATTCCATCTGGCACGGGTCAACTTAATTTAGCGGCTCTAGAACTAGGAGATTTGGAGGGAGTACGGGTGCCTTCAGCGGGAGATCCTCCTAAGCAAAAGGTTTACGATTTAATGGGAAAGACTAGCAGCAACCGCCCCCTTGGTGGGGATGGGTCTGCTATGGAAACCAGCGTGGCGGAGTGTCAGGCCATGGTCCATTCTCCATTAAGCGTGATCAGCCCTTTGGTAGGCAAGGTGCCTCTTTATTGAAAGACGTCCCTGGAGGGGTAGACCTCAGTTTGCTGTCCAAACTTGACTATTTGTGTTCACAGATGTCAAAACTGAAGTCTGGTCCTTTACATTCTGAGACCAGGGCTCCTTTAGCCTCAACTAAAAAATTGGCTGCTCCCCTGTTGAGAATCTCTCAGAAATTAGTACATGAGAATTTAATTCCCCTGCTAAGTAAGTCACTTACTGATAACCCCCCCCCCCCCCATGGAGGGAGATGATGGTGTCTCCTTAGGTCAACCTGAGGCCTCAGTAATTCAAGTCCAAGGGCCCTCTTTGGTACAGCACCCCGGCCCTAGGAGGGGGCAAATGGTGTTACAACAATCTGAGAGGCCCTCCCGTTGGGTGGGAGGGGAAGATCAATCAGCCTCCTCATTGGTATTGTTGGGTGATTTGCCTCCTTTAGAGGTAGGTGGGCAAGTAATGCAAGGGTCTGATGTTGGTACTGACCTTGTGGTGACTGTCCAGGAGGCTCTTGTGGTAACCGATCCTTTGGCAGCGGTGAGCCATCTGAAAAGCTCCTCATGACAACCACTGAAACCTGCTGTTACGATTGCCTCCTGGAATGTTTCTGGCTGGCGGGCCCGTCAGCAGAATAATGAACTCCTTTGCTTCCTTCAGACGTGTGACATTTGGCTGCTTCAGGAGACTTGGGCTTGTGATGATATCCAGGTTGAGGGGATGCAAGTCCACTCGTTGGCTGCAACATCAAATAAGGACTTTGGGAGGCCAAGTGGCGGCTTGGCTCTTCTGTTCTCTAATCCGTCAAACATGGTTATTTTTAAGTTAATAAATCATTTAAAGTCGTATTTTGCCCTTTACTACTGTAAGTTTTCCTGGGGTGATGCCCTGCTGATTGGGAATGTTTATGTTCCTCCTTTTTTATCTAGGTTTTTTAGTGATCTGGTTTTGTTTTTTTTTAGTAAGGAGCTATGGGATGCAGTTCTCTGTGAAACTCAAATAGCCAGAGAGATGTTCCCGGATACTGCCCTAGTTTTGGGTGGAGATTTTAATGTTAGGGTGGGTGAGTGGCAGGGCCTCCCCAGTGGGTGGCTAAATTCTAGATCTACTCTGGTTCCCCTTCGAAGAGTTCAGGATAATAGGGAAAATGCCAATGCTGGTGGTCTGAAACAGCTTGTTGATGACTTGGGGTTGGTGATCCTGAATGGGAGGACGGAAGGTGATAGGGAGGGCCACTATACCTTCCACTCCCAGTGTGGATCAAGTACTATTGACTATTTTCTGGTTTCCCCTTCATTCTTGTCAAGGATCCAGAGGCTGGAAATACACCCTAGATTTGAAACGGATCATTTCAGTCTATTGTTGACTTATGAGAAACCGCAAAATTTAAATAATCTTGTGGTCGCCCAGGAGTGGCGCCCTTCTATGCGGGGGGATTTACTTTTTATATATAGGCGGGTAAAGGGGAATTTTTTGGTTGCTAAGTTTGTATTGTTGTTGACAAACTTTTGAAGTTGATATTTGTACTTGTATTTATATTATTGGGATGTGACGTATGCCAATGACTACACGTCATGGCAAATAAAGTTTATTATTATTATTAACCCATAACATCCCCAAAGGGTTGCATGTATATGATGAACAACATGGGTGATAGGATAGAACCTTGTGGGATGCCACATTTCGCACTTCTTGGGAATGGCATATAACCATCCATAACCACTGGTTAACTCAGCTCTTCTAGGTATGACTCAAACCACCTACTGGCAACTCCAGTCACATTCCTCAGTTGCTGAAGCAGCAGTCACGGTCAATCATATCGAATGCTGTCTTAAGGCCCAGTATGACTAAAATGGCCAGCTGTCCTCAATCCTAGATCAGCAGCAGATCATTCAACACCCTGACAAGTGCAGTCTCTACTCCATAGGAAGTCCAGAACCCAGACTGGAATTTTCCCCAAATGTCACTGGAGTCCAAATATTGCTACAGATGTATTGCCACAACTTCCTCGACCACCTTTCCTAAAAAAGGGAGGTTAGAAACTGGGCGGTAATTAGCAAGCACTCCAGTATCAAGGGATTGTTTCTTGAGAAGGGGACAAACTTCTGTGATAGTTAAAAGTGCAGGACAATGTTCATTATAAAGCTTGAACATTTTTCTCCTGCCTGTGTCTTGTTTGTTTATGGTAGCATTATGAAACTGGACTCTGAGGATAGCTTTGGCGAGAGGTTGCTGTTGTCCAAAAATCAGCCAGATTGGATGAGAAATGGCTGAGAGAGCACTTGGCTGAGGAGCAGTTTCTGTGATGTTTTACGATGCTTTGGAATTGGGGAAGGTAGCGGTTTAACAGTGAGATGTGACCGGCTGTCATGTGGCTTGAAAATTCAAGCCTATGGCTGAAGAGTGCCTTTGTGTTGTCAGCTTTGTCAAGGGCAAAGCCCCAGCTCCCAAGTCTGTTTGGACCACCTCCATGTTGGGTGGGGCCTGAGATGCCCCACCCTGCCCCATCTTGCTCCCACCCCCCCATGGTCCCACCACCGAGCTCCCACCCTCCGAGGGTTCGCTCCCACCCTGTGAGAGTCTCCCCACCCTGCCCCATCCTGCTCGCACCCCCTAAAGGTCCCCCCACCCTGCTCCCACCCTCCGAGGGTTCCCCCACATTGCTCCCACCCCCCGAGGGTGGGATCTTTAGGTGTGTGTTCACAATGCTGGAAATGGGATGCTTTTGAGATCCCGAGATGTAACTGTGAGTCTGGCGATCTTTAGCTGTGTGTTCACACTGCTGGAAATGGGATGCTTTTGAGATCCCGAGATGTACCTGTGAGTCTGGCGAGCTTTAGCTGTGTGTTCACAATGCTGGAAATGGGATGTTTTTAAAATCCCAAGATGTACCTGTGAGTCTGGCGATCTTTAGCTGTGTGTTCACAATGATGGAAATGGGATGCTTTTGAGAGCCTGAGATGTAACTGTGAGTCTGGTGATTCATGGGCCTTGAAATTCCCCCCAACACACACACGCAGCAGAGGGCAAGAATACTGCTTCAGAAGAGACTTCTGAAGCAGGGATTGGGGTCCCTCCAACATACATGCAGGAAGTCCCTTCTTTCTGAAGCAGCGTTCTTAACCTCTGCTGCATGTGTGTGTGTCTTTGCTAAAACTGCTTGTAAGTGAGGTTTAAGGTTGTCTTCCTGCTTTTAAACCTGACAGAGGAGGTGATTATAACCTGCCTAACCTAACTGAAATTGCTTGATTAAGTAATGTAATGTCCATCCAACATTAACCCTTGGAACTCCTTGCTGCTGGGTTATGCCGCCCACCGTTGCCCTGGCTCCGCCCACC
>QEPC01002855.1:89284-109394 GCA_003113815.1 Sphenodon punctatus | reverse complement strand
AGTCTGCTCCTAGCTGAGTCAGATGACTTCCCCCTCCCTGCTACATTTGGCCTTCCAGTGACCTGTCAGTAGACCACGTTTTAGCCACCCGAACACAACCGAACGTGATCTGAACTGACCAAACTGTTTGGCCATTTGGGTGTTCGGTTCTGTTCGGTATGTTTGCCATTTGGTGTTCGGTTCTGTTTGGTATGTTCGCATTCGGATTCGTGGTCACGTTCGGTAGTCCGAACAGACTGAGTTCGGGCCGAACACCGAACTGACGAACCGCGTTCACCCATCCCTATTTTTTGCACAGTTCTCCACAGATCCCTCCCCTTTCACCTCAAATGACCTCTCCTCCTGACCTGGCAAGGGCTTCTACTTCCATCCTGCATGGAAGCATCTGGAGAGGAAAGGAATGAACTGCTGGATGCACACAGCTTAGGTATGAATCTGCAGGACTGGTTTACATGGGATAGGATCGGGGCCTTGAAAGGGACGGGTGGGCTTGGATACAAGTGCACGGTTGAAAGCAGTGTGGCTGGGCCAATATAGGGGTACTGGGATGAAAGTTGGGCACCTGGGCTGGGATAGGGATGATGGGGTTTGCACAGACGTGATGAAGCTTGTTGTGGTGCTTTTCTGGGGTGGGCATAGGGGAAAAGTTCCTCAGTAGCATATCTCTTGTGTGTTCTGTTCCTAACATAGGATTCCATCATTTAACATTCTCACTGTCTGTACTACCTATTCCTTCCTTTGGTTTCTCTCTTTCCCTTTCTCTCTGTCCAGTCCCTGCCCCAATGTCCTTTCACTTTCCTTTTCTGTTTCAGTTGAGGAAAGGTCCTGACAGGCAGAGCTGCTGCCGCTAGGTCTGTGAGAGAGGCAAACATTCTGCTCTGTTCATGCGTGGTGTGGGGTTAGGTCACTGTACATGAAGAGCTTTTTTGAACTGGTTATCAGCATCTGGAGAAATATTATTATTTTATTATTATTTAAAATCCTTAATATGCTTTGTCCATTTGTATGCCACCCTCTCCTGCTACAAGCATCTTGGGGTTGGGGTTGTTTGGGAGTGTTTGTATTTGATTGTTTTTATGGATGTTTATATTTTATATGTGTTGTTAACTGCATGAACCTTTTAGGGAAGGACAGGATACAAATTTGAATAAATAAAATTTTTAAATCCTCATATCCCTACCCCAGCCCTGTCCCATCTGCTTTGCACCCAAATACCCTTTCCCCAAGCCCTGTCCCATCCACTCGGCACCCCATGCCCAAGCCCTGCCCACATAATGCCCCTCCTTATCTGTGCGGGAGCTCCCATTTACCACCTTCCAGCTGCCTCCATACAAAAAGTGTAGAAATTTTACTCCACAATCCATCGATCTACGTGGGGGATCAAAGAACACGTCCACGGTCTCTATACCCAACTTAGCTGCTTGCTTATCAATATCTCTTCCAATACGAGAATTAAAGTCGCCAGCCAAAATAAATGGACACCCTGGGAGCTCTTCTTCCATGGCAACTACAAAAACCTCCACTTCTAGCCAAAAATTCTTGGCCCTAGGCCTACTGGAAGGAAGATATATATTAAGAATGATACTCTTTCCCCCAGTACCCACCCTTAAAAGCAAGGCCAAGATATTCAAAGGGGCAGATGACAACAAACTCCAGTGGGATTTCAGGGAGGAATTACATAAAGTCATTAGGCCGCCAGATGCTCGTCCAAACTTGGATTCTTTAGTGGCCGGTTGGCACCAAGTCTGAATCCCCCTCTGTCTGCTATTCACTATTTGCAGAACTTTTTAATTGTTGTGGGAAGTACTTGGCCCCTAAAACTTCGGTGGGTTTGGGAGTGGCCTCTTATCCAAGCAGTGCAAGCTAAAGATCAGGTTCGTTTTTGGGCACTGGTGAAGTGTGGATTTAAAGCTCCTTGGGTCCAGGGTTCCCTGGAGTGGGATGTTTGGCATGCCCACTTCAGTGGGATCTTCTCGAGGACGCCTGACACCACTGTTCTAAACCTTGATTTCTGTAGGGATGCCCCGGCGTGGCCCCCGGTGGAGCCTGAGGACTGTCTCTTATACACATCTAGATGTGTATAAGAGACGATGGGATACCTGTGGACCTTTTTAAGCACAATATGGATTGGTGGGCTCCTGTCCTTGCCAAGGTGTTTACTGTAATTTGTTCCAGAGGAACGATACCGGCTGGTTGGAACATCGGTATTGTGCTACAGATTTATAAGGGGGGGGGGGACAGGAGCTTGCCAAAGAATTACTGGCCCATAAGCCTCCTGTGCGTGGTGACTAAAGTTTTTGCCCGCTTCCTGCTTCTTAGGCTGGAGGCATGGACTGAGAGGGCCGGTTTCTTCCCGGAGGAGCAGGCAGGTTTTCGTGTGGGATGCTCGACTGTGGACCAAACTTTTACGTTGTGGCATATGCTAGAGAAGTATGTTCAAATTCAATCCGGTAGACTAGTAATGACATTTTTGGATCTCCGCTCGGCGTTTGATTTGGTCAATAGGGACATATTGTGGAGTAGATTGTATGCCACTAATATGGACTGGTGGTTGATCTTCTTGATCCAGGTTTTGTGTTCCCATTCTATCCTTAGGGTTAGACCAGGGGGTAGTGCCCAGCTCTCCCAGCCAATCCGAGCCACTAATGGGGTCAAGCAGGGCTGTGTGCTGGCTCCGTTCTTATTTAATTTTTTTATAAATGGTATTGTCGACAGACTACACAGTGATTTTTTGCTCCCTGCTAGAGTGGGGTCTCGTTCGGTTCCAATTTTACTCTATGCCGACGACATGGTGCTATTATCACCCTCAGCGATAGGAATGGATAGAATTTTTTATTTATTTTTATTTAATAGATTTATACTCCGCCCCTCTTGCAACGCAGCCCGAATGCTGCAAGTGGTTAGCAATTTTTGTAGGGAGTCACAGCTCCAGATTAACTACGAAAAATCCAAGTTAGTGGTGGCAGGACGGGGCTTGAGGAATCATTCCTGGTTATTGGACAGGGTTAGGTTAGAGCAGGTAGAGTCATATAGGTACCTGGGGCTGATCTTTAGCAGCAAGGTATCTTGGTCCCCACATTTTAAAGGTGTCTGCCTTAAGTTGAGGCAGGCGATCGGGGGGCTTCTTAGATTCTGGAGATCCCATGGGGCCGGTATATTCCCCCGGCCCTGAAACTTTTAAATTTAAAATATCAACTTGGCACATTCTATGGGGCAGAAATCTGGACTCATTTCGCAGGCACCGGGTTGGAGGCGTTGCAAAATCTTCTGCTGAGCTCTTTACTGGGAGTACCACGAAGTACTCCTGCTTGTCTGTTAAGACTGGAAATGGGTTCTCTACCATTAAGTACTGAGCTGGCCTTCTACCCTCTAAGGTACTGGCTGAAGGTGATTACCATGCTGGGAGACCGGTTGCCCCGTCTATGTCTGGAGGAGGCCTTAGTGTGGTCCGCCTCTAGTTTGTGGTGCTCCAAGGTTCATTCACAATTGTTGAACCTGGGGCTGTCTCCTGAGATGGTGGCATGGTTACCGGCTATGGGGAGGGCCAGAATAATATTGAAACAATTGAAAGATCAAGCTGTTCAACAGGATTTAGGGGCCACCCAGGTGGTGCGTTGTGCTCCGATGTATCAAGCCATCAAGAATGACTCCCTGTGCGAGCCCTATCTGATGGAGTTGACTAACCCTAATCTGAGGATGGCCTTGACCCTGCTGCGGTTTGACCCTATCCCCACTAGGGTATTGGAAGGCAGGCATAGGGGGATCCCATATAAAGAGCAGATTTGCTGTTGCAACCTGGGGTTGAAGATCTCCCTCACGTTCTGTTTGTGTGCCCTTTAACCTCTTATTGGCGGGAATTATATTTGCCCCCCTGGATTCATGATCGCCTTTTCTTGCCCCTGGCACAGCTCTTTCAATTATGTATGAAGTTAAATACCCTCCCGGGATTGCTTACCCTGGCAAAGTGGGCATACCAGTTGGAGCGACGTTAACCTGTTTAGCTCGTGCTCTTAGTCTGATCATCAATATTGTGGTATTGCCCTGATTGTTATAGGTGGGGTTTAGTACCGTGTGAATGTTTTATCTGATTTGTATGTATTTTATGTTCATGGCTCTGTTCATATGTGTTTTTAGTCATATGTAATTTATTGATTTTAAATGTTGGAGCCAGATTATATGGATACTGTATTTTAAACGGTTGTAATGGGCCATTGGCCTAACAATCTTTGTTAATAAACTAAACTAAACCCTGCCCACATCTATGCCACACCCTCATGCCACTGCCCCAGTCTTGCTCCATCTCCTTTGCACCCCCATATCTCTACACATTGTATTACACTCCAGAAAATATGGGGATCTTTGCACCCCATGCCCCTCCCCCCTGCTTTTTTATTAGGTCAGTATCAGTGTTAGGCAGTGATCTATTTTAAATTTGCATTAATGCATGTGAAGAAACACATGCAGATAAAATTAGCATTGTCATGGGAGATGGCAGCCCTGCTCCTCTGTGCTTGTCCCTCAACAGTAAGGACATAGAGTACAGGCAAAAAGCTCATCCAGACAGTGAGCTGTGACCACTTTGCAGCATCATTAATTTGAACATGTGATCTGCTGAGAATTTGCACCACCATCAACCCAGTCTCCCCCCACCCGTTCCTCAAAGAAGCCTCTTTCTACAGAATGACTCATCTCACTTCCTTCCATGTATTCACAGAGACGACAATGTTTTTCCCTATAGCTTGAACTGTTCAAAGCTGTCAGTTATGAGGAGCTGAGACGCGTGACTGCAGTTCAGAGAGAGGATGGACTTTATTAAGGCCATCTAGGGAGAAAAGAAAGGCTAACAGAACACCCACGGCCTGACAATCCAGATTATAAATAGCCTTTGCCTTTTCCACCTGCCACATCAGGCAACCTCCCTAGAGCCAGCAGTGCCCAGATGTTGACCACTGGACGGAAGGATATTGTCACTTTATGCTGGGCCACAATTCTCTGATTCTGCATTTCACCATTGCTGATAGGTGAGTGTGTGCACAAGAGGGGGGAAGGCAGTCTCAATTCCCTGGAGTTTGATATGAGCTCTGGGAGGGATGAAGTGAGGGGGACTAGATCCTTCCTGAATCTATCCTTCCAGGAAAGCAGGAGTGAGGGGGGAACTGGCTGTGTGGGTCCTTGGGAGTAGTGGGTGTCTGTGCTGGTTTGTACTTGTAGGCATAGGCAGAGAGAGTGCCTCAGTTGAATTTTACCCTACTCAGCAAGCCCAGCAGCAGTCTAGAACAGGTGGGATCAGGCATTGTATGCTTCCACAAATCCCAACCCTTGACTGAACCCTTCTTCAGTCAAGAAACTGGAAGGTCATAGGAGACCGCTGTCTGTTTGCTGTTGGGTTGCCAGGGAACATGCAGGCTCACTTCATCTCCTAGTGGGCAGGCACCCACAGAAGCCCCAAGTGCTGGTTGCTCTATTGCTATTATTATTAACAAACATTTATATAGCACCAGCAGTGTACCTGGCACTTTACAAAGTAATAAAATAGACACGGTCCCTGCCCCTAGGGCTTACAATCTGAGAGACAGGAGCTGGGGGAGAGACTTAGGAAGGGGAACAGAGGGAGAGACAAGGGGTCTAACATTCATGAAGATGCGAGGTCTCAAGTGCACGTACTTGGCTTGGTTACGATGAGAATGACAGCAGGCAGGTCCATGTGGCAAGGATAAGGGTAAACAGACCGTAGGTATAGGAAATAGTGGCTCAGCAGGATAAAGAGTCAGACAGAGCAGAGCGAAAGAGGTGAGTTTTAAGGAGAGATTTGAAGGTATGAAGGGAGGGGGCAAGGCGGATGTGGACAGGGAGGGAGTTCCAGGCATGGGGGGCAGCAAGTGAGAAGGGACGAAGGCGCTTAGGGGAGCAGGGAAGGCGTGGAAGGGTGAGAGAAGGGACAGAGGAGGAGTGAAGTGCACGGGCTGGAGTATAGAGGGCGATAAGTGCAGAGAGGTAGCGGGGAGCAAGGTTGTGAAGAGCTTTATAGGTGAAGACCTCTAGATCCAGGACAGTGCAATCTGGGAAGCCTGTGCTACCATGACCTGAGATGAAGTTCTGCATGCTTTGGGGGACACAGTGCGCCCTGGAGCACATAGGCCATGTCAGGGACCTATGTTCACTGCATTTTCTCCATTGCTCCCAATCGGGAAATATAGTGAACACAGGTCCCTGGCCTATGTAAAGGTGGTATTGGAATTCATTGACAGCTCGGATGTAGTAGACAGTGAGCCAGGTTGCAGGCTCTGAAAAAGCCTCACACATGTTGGGGTGATTGATGTGATCCAGTGCCTCAATGAATGGGATGTCAGCTTGCCCAGGTGGCTGGAGCTTCTGTTTGGCTGTTCTATGCTTTTCTACTCCATGCGTACAGCTAGCTCATAAGTGCAGTGTTTGTGCATCTGCCACATGTGGCCACAGAACTTTACCTCAAGAGAGGAGAGCAATGGGGAATTGAGGCAGTGGTGGATGGTGGACTTTTAGGTTGTTGTGATAAGACACAAGGTTACCTAGGGGCAGGGCCACCCTTAAGCTTTCACACATTACTGTGGAATACACAATGTTGGTGGCAAAATGCAAAGCACTGTGATCAAATCAAAAAGGAGAAACCAGCAGTTCCTTCTGTAGGCCAGGTGGTAGAAAAGAAAATGACCAAGTCAAGAGTTCAAGTCTATTTTAGGTAGGAAGACATTAAATATATGCTTTATTTCCTTCACTTTTAAAATTTGCTATTTAAAAATGAGAATTCATACAGGAGAGAAACCTTGTGCATGTCAGGAGTGCGAGGAAAGCTTCAGGAGAAGTTGGGGCACTCAGTATACTATAGACCAGGAAATTCACATGGGAGAGAAACTTGATGTGTTCCCTCACTGGGAAATGCTACAGAGGGAAATACACATGTGATGGTGGTGAGGTACATCCCTGCCTCACCCTGGGGAGGAAAGTGGTATTCACCACTCCCCAGGGCAGGGAGGAGCACAGAAAAACCGTACCTGTGACCCCTGGTACCACTGTCTGCACCATCTGGGTAGGGTGGAGGAACAAAGGGCACGAAGAGTGTTGTGCTGCCCTCGATGACTGTTCAGAAGCTTCAGCTGGTGTAGAACGCAGCGACCTGCTTTCTGTCACCAGGAGTACATACACTGGTGCTCCAGAGTCTGCACTGGCTGCCAATAGCTTTCTGGACACAATTAAAGGTGTTGGTTTTGACTTATAAAGCCCTGAATGGCCTGGGCTCCCAAATATCTGAAAGAGCACCTCATCCCTCATGTCTTGTCACAGCCTCTGAGGTCAGCAGAAAGGGCTGTCTTGTGGCTACCATCTGCCCATCAGGTTTGCACAACAAGGCAAACAGAGAGGTATTAGGGGTGTGCAATTCATTTTCAGTATTATGATAAAGAAAACAAAAATGTACATTTTATCTTAATGAAATTAAATATAATAACAAAAACAAAAATAATTCATTTTCAAAATAATGGGAAAAAACTGAAAAACATACCTTTTTTATTTCTTATTCAATTCTTATGAAACCTGGGGAGATTGTACCCCCTACAGAGGACACTATGTGTACTAAATATCAGAAAGATTAGATAAAGGGAACCGAATATAGAAGCAATTGAAAGTTGTGATTTTAAGAAAAGCTGCATACACATTCCTGGCTACAATGTCTTTAATGTCCATCCAATTTGCATACAACCTGGGAATATTATGTCCCTTCCCAAGATTACCAATTCTGCCAAATTTCAGAAAGATTGGATAACGGGTCCTGATGTTATAAGACATTAACTTGAAAATTTCCAGAAGTAACATTTTTATATTCCATCCTGTTTACAAGACATTTGGCAGGAATGTATCCCACACACTCCCCGTTCCCTTTCTGCCAAACTACAGGACAATTTGATAAAGAGACCCAATTTTATAAGCAATTGAAGTTATCCCCTTGATTATTCAGATAAATAGCAGCACATACAGTGCCAGTCAGAGGCAGGTACCTGGCATGGCGGGGGGGGGATGCTGTAGGAGGGAGGATGGGGAACAACCCAACAGGCTGACAGACACATTCACTGGCCAATTACTGCATGCTTCCAGGTTTACAGGACCAATAGGTGGTGGCTTCGAGGTGTGCATAGGGGGTGGCCCTGAGGCGGGCATAGAAGGGACATCACTGGGACTTTGGGGATAGTATCCCAGCAATTAGGAGACATGGTTTACACATCCAGGCTGGCCAAATATCATCACAATCACATCCTGCAGCACTGTAACAGAGGACATAAGAGAATCTCTATTGGTTCTTTCCTAAACAGATGCTTCCAATTTCCAAGTAACAAGTGGAAGAGAGAAGTTGGGGCAGTCACAGCACAGAATGAGGATATTTGGTTTATAATTCTGCTGGCTAATTGGCATCACAAACAGATCTTATACCTCAGTGACACATAAGATAATCCATGGCATAGGCTCATTCTCTGCATATGTGGTGCAGGCTTATAAAATGGTGACCCTTTATCACATCTTTTCTATATTTGGCAGAGATTATCCTGAATGTATGAGATACAGCCCTACCAAATTTCATGTATGCTGGTTGGACTACAAGGATGTACAGGCAGACATACATTTATAAGTTAATTACTTATACCACCAGGACCCTTTATCCAATCCTTCTGAAAGTTGGCATAGGTAGTAATATTGGAGAGGAATAAAAACTTATCAAGTTTCATCCACATTAGATGGGTGATAAAGAAGTTACATCCAGAAATGTATATGCAGATTTTTGCAAAATAACATAACTCAACTGCTTATAAAATCGTATTTAATTTTTCTGAAACTTATTGTACGTAATGCCTTCCATTTAAGGTATAATTCCTCCAAGCTTCATCCAAATATAATGAAAAACTAAAAAGCCACAGCCAAAAATGTGTTTTCAATTGAAACCAATGGAAATCGAAAACAAAAGCAAAAACAAAAACAAATTTTTGATATTCACAAAAGCAAAAATGAAGGATTTAAATCAGGGGTGGGGAACCTCAGGCCTGGTGGCCAAATGAGGCCTGCTTCAAGTTTTTATGTGGCCCCTTTCCACTTCCTGAATCTGGCCCTTGGATCCAGTTCTTACCTCTAATCACTGAGAAACTGAGCTCAAGCAAAGGGAGCAGAGATGAGGCCATACAAACAAGGATAGGGGACAGTTCCATGGTGCAGATCCATGATTTGGGCTCTCCTTTCCTTGAGTGCATCCCTTAAGCACCCCCACCTAAATGTCTGTGCAGCCCTCAGAGCTTGTGTAAGCTTTCAAATGGCCCCGGGAAGGAAAAGGTTTCCTACCCCTGATTTAAATAATGAAAATGAAAAACAAAAATGAATAATAACAGGGTCCCTGATACACACCTCCTAAGAGATATTCTCAGTGGTTGCTCCACGCTTATGGAACACCCTTCCTTTGGAGGTTCATCTAAGCCTACTCTTCTTCCAGAGGCAATGTAAGACTTTGTTTAGTCAGGCATTTGGCAGGTGGGGATAGGATTGAGGTATTGTACGTTAGGATATTTACCTGTTTTTACTTGGTTTTATTTGGGCATTTTAATATTTGGCTTCATTTTGTGGTTTTGTATGTGTTTTAATGTATTGTAACCTGCCTTGAGCCTTAGGGAAAGGCCAGGATAAAAATATGAATAAATAATTTGTTATCCTTGCAGAATCTGGGGCTTCAACTAGATGGAGCCTCCACTGTGCTAGATGCTGACATATGCAGAGACAGTTCCCACCAACGTCCCATCCTGAGCACGCCGAGTGATTTGTGCAAATGTTTCAGATATTTGTGGAGGCATCTGCCTCCTTCACCTCCTTATTTGCATAAAATTGCATGCATTGATTCCTGTAAACTTGCACACATTGGCTCCCTGCCTGCTGACTTTGGGGCTAGACTGAGTGTAAAGTTTGGACATGTAAAGCATGATAACCCCTTTTCTCTCTCTCTGCAGGGCTTGCTAGTGATTTGTGTGAGAAAGTGCACCAGGGTCCTGGGCCCATGTCTTCTGGGCCTAGGACTGCTTTCCATTGCTGCCAACATCTTTTTATTCTTCCCCAATCTGGAATGGAGCTATCTGCTAAGAGGCCTCATCACCAAGCAGGCTGTGCTAGCTCCTGGCATCTGGGGAGGTGGCTTGATTGTAAGTGGTGAACCCCTTTGCCTTCCCTATCTCCGCCTCCCCTACACTTTATAAGAACAGTGTTAACAAAGAGAATTGTGTGGGCACGGTGTGGTGACCAGCCCCTTGGCTGGTGTGAACTTCATGTTCTGCTTTTAGCTCTGCTACTGACCTGCTCAGCAACTTTGGACCTTTGTTTCCCTATGTGTCAGCCAGAGGTAGTAGCTTGGCTAGCTTTTTGGGGTTCCCTGAATCAAATGCTCAAAACTCATAAGTCAGGCTCCCAAAATCATGAGAATGTTTTAGAAATCATGAGATTATAAAAATAATAAATGTGGGGTTATTTCCAACCAATGGGCCAGGAGTAAAGGCTTTTCCAGAACCAGGGCCTGAGAGGCTCCCCCAGCTCAACCCCAGATGTGCCAGTTCTGCCACCTAGGAGGGGAGAATTTGATGCAGGAAGTAGGGTGGGGCTTCCTCCTACTTTCTTGATTAATAGCTCTGGGAGGAGACAGTGGAGAGTCCAGCTCCTCCTGTCTGGGGAGAGAAGGGTGTGTGTTCCCAATGAGTTTGGGGTCCTCTCTCCTCCATCTGTGCCTCCTGTTTTTACATGAAGGATCATTGTATGGGACTTGGTCAGGGTCAGGTGACTGTCCCCCTACCTCCCACTTGGGACTTCTGTCTGCCCATCCCTAACCAATCATGGACACTGCTGACCTTCAGAGCATGGCAACTAGAATACTGGGGCAGGGTTACTTTCCTCTTTTCCCTGGAAGGTTATTAATGTTTTATAAGGATTTCTCTCAAGTGAAAAGTCTTGGGAATGACTGCAAACAAGTTTTCAAGCTTCTCTCCAAAGCCTCAATGGCTAGAAAGAGTGCTGCTTTTAGGAAGGGAAGTTGAGACACACACACCCCTCCCCTTCACAATGCTTTGTGCTTTTAATCTCCATATTAAAGACTTCCCCCCTTTGACCGGGTGCTTCAGTGACTGGGGCTTATTGCCTGGGCCCCCCCCCAGACCATCTCACAGCCCTCCTCCCACTCCATGAGGAGGAGGGCGGGACCAGAAGTCCCTCCCCACCTGGAAGTGTCATCAGTGGGGAGGTTAAAGCCTTTCAGACACCGGCTGTTATGCTGTTGGTTTTATTGTATTTGGGCTGTGTGTTAGTTTTTAGATGGTGTGTGGGAAGGGTAGCCTCCTTTTAATTCAGTATCTCCTCTGGATAGTAAAGATCTGTTTTAGGGAGAACTTTATTAGGCATTTTAACATATTAGGGGTGGGAGGTATATTATTTGTGTTTTAAAGAGATTTGGGTGGGATGGGGTGTGTTTTATTATGAGGGGGTAAGGGGGTTGGGTTGGGTTGGGGAGAATAGGGCCACTCCCCTTGGTGAGAGGAAGGGAGGTGACCCTGGAGGATGGGGGGTGGGGCTTCCCAATGAAGGGGGGCATATGCTAGATAGGGGGGAGGAAGGACTCCCGGTGAGAGGGGATATATGGTAGGGGATGGGGTTTGGGGGGAAGGGTGGAAGCAGACTCTGCTGCCTGGTGAGATGGGGTGGCATTGCCTGAGGGATAGGGTGGGGGGACTCCCTGTGAGAGAGGGAGTCCCGGGGAGGTGGGGGGGATGGAGGAGGTTGGATCTCCCTTGCAATCCAGGTGGAATGGCCAGGGAACGGGGGCTGGGGGGGCAACGAGGGGGGGTAGGTGCGACTATTGGGGTCGTGATGGGCCAGGGGAGATATGGTCTCATGGGTGGTTAGGCAGGACAGGTGCTTAGTGCACATCCTACTTTCCCCCCACCCCCCCACCAGATGAGTACGTGGATCTTGGTCAGGGGGCCCTCAGCCTGGTTTTGGTGCTGTTAAATGTGAGGTCGGTGGCAAATAAAGCAACAACAGTCCAGGAGGTGATCCTGGACTCTGCCGCCGATCTCACATGTATCACGGAAACCTGGCTGCACAATGAATTGGGGCCTATCTTGGCTGATCTTGTTCCGGTCGGGTACTCCGTGCAGCACCAGTCGCGGCTGGAGAGTGGGGGGCGGTGTAGCTATGATTTTTAAAGCGGACTGGTCTGTGAGGAGGCATCTGGTGCGAACTCCATCTTGTGTTTGATTTGGTGGGGGACAGCTGGGGAGTGCTGCTGGTATACCATGTACAGCGGAGGCAGTGTTGGAGGTGGTGTTCCTGGAGGACCTCAACATTCATGCCGATGCGGTGCTTGAGGGAGCTGAGCTTGAGTTCATGGCCGCCATGGCAACCATGGGCCTGTCCCAGAGGGTCAACAGCCTGACACATCTTGGAGGGCATACCTTGGACCTCATGTTCTGCACTGGCCTTGAGGTGGGTGCTCCATTAATGGGGGAGATATCAACTGTGCCCTTGTCGTGGATGGATCATTACCTCCTACAGACCTCTCTTCTAGCACATGTCTGCCCCCAGCAGGGTGCGGGACCTATTAGGATGGTCTGCCCCCGGAGGCTGATGGACCCGGTGCGGTTTCTAGGCACTCTGGGGGAGTTACCCTCTGACCTTGATGACCATCTCATTGATGACCTCATCAAGTTATGGAATATCTTGCTGAGAGAGGCGACTGATCAAACAGCTTCCAGGCATCCATTGCCCAGGTGGCAGCCCCGCAGACCTCCTTGGTTCTCTGAGGAGTTGCGGGTCCTGAAGCAAGAGGGGTGATGGTTGGAACAATGGTGGCATCGATCTCGTACTGAAGCCAATAGATTGCGACATAGAGCTACTTTACAAGCCTATGCCATGGCTATGCGGATAGCAAAGAGGGAGTTCTTTGCTGCCCTCATATCAGCCGCAAAATCCCATCCAGCCGAGCTGTTCTGGGTGGTGCGGGGGCTGGTCAGTCCAGCCTCCCTCACCCCGGGGGTTGAGTCATCTTCTGCCCACTGTGACCTTTTTGAGGATTATTTCATGGATAAAATCGCTTGTATTCACCAAGACCTCAATGATGCACTTAATGCAGTGGAGGAGGTAGAGGGTGTAGACGCCCCAGCTTTTCCGATTTTATGGGATCACTTGCAGTTGGTGACACCCGCTGACATGGTGGGGGTGCTTGGGGCTGTTCAAGCCACTTCTTGTGAATTAGGTCCGTGCCTATTCTGGCTAGTTAAGAGCTTCCAATGGGGCTGGGGCTGGCCAGGGTGGTCAATGCCTCCCTATGGGAGGGCAGAGTGCTGAGCTGTTTCCAAGAGTATATTTATTTTGTTACTATGTGGGGGTAGTTATGGGTTTATTGATTATTGCTATACTGTATTATTGTATTATGTTATTGTATGGGGGTTCCCCTGTGTGGGATGTTTGTTTACCCTGAATTATTTTGTGAGCCTCCTCGAGCTAACATGGTTTAGGAGAGTGCGGGATATAAATAAACCATGAAATGAAAAGAAATGAAACAAAATGAAAAGAGGCAGTGGTCTCTGCTCAAGAAGCCATCCCTTGACGCTGACTCCCTTGCCAGCTATCGGCCTTTGAACGGGTAGTGGCTCAGCAGCTCCAGGGGCATCTTGACCACATCAGTTATCTTGATCCTTCGCAGTCTGGCTTCCATCCGGGCCATGGCACTGAGACAGCATGTGTGGCCTTAGTGGATTACCTTCACCGAGAAAAGGACTTGGGTAGATCGACCCTACTGGTCCTTTTAGATCTATCAGCAGCATTTGATACCGTTGACCATGAGATGTTGGTGACGTGCCTATGGGACAGTGCGGGGGTGGACGGGATAGTTCTTGAACGGTTCCACTCATTCCTGACTGGAAGAACTCAGCGGGTGGTACTCGGTGATTATTTTTCATCTTCCCGAGACCTCCTGTGTGGGGTCCTGCAGGGTTCGGTTCTGTCACCTCTCCTGTTCAACGTGTATATGCAGCCGCTTGGCGAGGTGATCGGAGAGTTCGGGATGAGGTGTCATCAATATGCGGATGACACCCAACTGTATCTCTCATTTTCGACCGACCGAGGCCCGGCTGTCTCGGTGCTTACCCGGTGTCTGGCAGCTGTGGGGGACTGGATGAGGGCTAACGAACTGCGACTGAATCCTGACAAGATGAGGTGATGCTAGTGGGTAGGTTGGCGGAGTTGACAGCTCCATCAATTGATGGAGTTTGCCTCCACTGACGTCCCAGGTATGGAAATTGGGGATGCTCTGTGATGCGCAGCTCCGCCTGGATCTCCAGGTGGAGGCTGTGGTGAGGAGTGCCTTCTACCAGTTACATCTGGTGTGGTGGCTTCGACCGCTGGTTTCAGTTCCGGACGTGGCCACGATCATCTATATTTTTATTACCTCTCGATTAGACTACTGCAACGCGCTCTACATGGGGCTACCTATGGTGACGGCTTGGAAGCTGCAGCTGATGCAGAATGCGGCGGCCTGACTCCTGGTGGGGTTGGACCGCCAGGAGCACATTACACCAGTGCTCCGATCTCTGCACTGGCTGCCAATAGTCTTCCGGACCCAATTCAAAGTGCTGGTTTTAACCTATAAAGCCTTACACTGCCTGGACCGTGCTTATTTGTGAGACTGCCTCATTCCCTTGGTTCTAGATTGGCCCCTGCGGTCAACTGGGGGCACCTTGCTGGAGGTTCCCCGGGTTTCCCGGGGGGCCACGCAGGATAGGGTATTCTCAGTGGCCACAGCACGCCTCTGGAATTCCCTCCCGGTGGGGGCACATCAGGCCCCAGGCCTTCCGGCCTTCCATAGGAACTGCAAAACCTAGCTGTTCCATCAGACGTTTGGCGAGGGAGAAGGGTAGGGTTGGGTAGGGTTGGGGAGGGAGGAGGGGGGTGGTTTGTATGTGTTTTTTTATGCTTTATGCTTTTTATTGTTTAAATTTTTTTATACTGTGTTTATATTATGATGTTAGCCGCTCTGGGCCGCCTGTGGTGGGATAGAGCAGGATATAAATTCCATCAATCAATCAATCAATAAATCAATAAATAAATATTTGTCAAGATCTGTTCCTCTGGGCACATTTCTCAGGAGTTTCCTTCTATTAAGGATGTTTGGAAGCCTATACAGGTTAAGGTTTATGTCATGAAAGCTGCCCTTTGTGGAGAGTTTGTCCTGACAAGAGAGCCAGGTTAGAGTTGAATGAATAATAACTAACCACCCAACAATTAAGCTGATTAATGCTCTGAAGATTTAAACATATTTTTCATGACTTCCCCAGCTTTACTCACAGCTGGGAGTTCTGTGCTAGTTTGAATATAATTGGCAAATATCCTGTTTGCCAGGAGCTCCTGTGTTGTGTCTAGTGCTGAAACTTGGTCCTTGGGTTTTTTCTAGACCTGCAACCATTAATCGATCATTCGAACCAATTAATCGATCAATCTGTCTAAAACTGATTAAAATTTATCCCCTGATTAATCAGTTAGCTGCCAGGACCTTCTGACAGTCCATAGTTCTGAGTCTGTAGCTCAAGGGGACATGTTCCAGCGGAAGGCAAGTTCACACAACACATGCAAATTAGGTGAATCTATGCAAATCAACACAAATTTATGTAAATGTATGCACATTTTAATCAATTAATTAATCAGGGAAAAGACTTAATCAATTAATCAACAAAAATTTCTAATCGGGTTGCAGCCCTAGTTTTTCAGAAAAGACCAAGGACTTGGGACATTCAAACTTGATTTACCAAGTTCTGAAGATTGGCCCCCAAAACTTCAGAACTCAGAAAAACTCAAGTCTGAGTACAAGGAAGGGGGCCAGAGGCCAGCACTAGACCCCTGCTCCCCTTTCCCTGGCTCCTGCTGGCTGGGGGAGGAATAGACCAGCATGGGCCAGGGAAGAGTGGGTGGGGGTCAGCGATGGGGTGCTTAAGAGGAATGGGGGGCCTAGTGGGGGGTCAGAGCAGTTTTCTTGCCATCCAGAGGGGTCCCACACCAATGCGTGGCCTCTTCCCAGCAGGTAACTTTGAAAATTAAAACTGAGCATGCTCAGAAGGGTCTGAATGGTTCTTTCTGAGCATACTCGGCCCTTTTCAGAGATGGTGCTGGTATCATCAGAAGGCCAGTGACATCTTTGAAAAGGGCTGAGCATACTCAGAAAGCATGCCCTTCTGAGCATGCTCAGTGGGATTTTTTTTTTTAATTGTCAAAATTTTCTTCCAGGAAGAGGCCACGCATTGGCATAGGACCCCTCCAGTAGGAACGTAAACTGCTCTGTTCCCTCTGCTAGGCCCCCCGCTCAGCACCCCAACCCTGACCACTCCTCCTCCCCCCCCCCCGGCTTTGGTACTCAGCAAACATTTGCCAAGGATCACCCAAACACTCAGACTGCTCCTTGGAAATACTCATGATCGTTTTTAAAATTATTATTCGGAGCAGTCCTATTGTGAAGTTCATTGCTGTTTCTCCAGATCCTTTATAGGAAGGGGTTATAGGAAGGCCAAGACATTCTTCCCTTTGCTTTGGAATTGGGGCTGAAAGAAACCCGGGTTCTGACTCCCAGTTCTATCTGCTTTTGAGATGATTTTCATTCCCATCTTTCATACACACAGCTATGGCTTGCTTCTTCCACCCCACAGGGATCTTTCTCACTGCTGTTGCCCCTGGGATGTGCTTTCCCCCACCCCCTAAAGTCTCAAAATGTTTGTTCTGAAAACAAGTGGTGTGTCTGCAGAGCCCTGCAACAGACAGACATTGGGCAGCCATATCTCAGTGGTTCTAACTCTGGTCCCAGCCCCCAAGAATATCAATGGAGGCAGACACTTGAAGTCAATGACACCCCAGAAGGGCCTGACTGCCAAACCATTCCCTGTAGGCATGGTGTTGTAAGACTGAGGGGGGAAAGCCATTGTTAATGCAGTAAGTTTCATGCTGAGTAGAGATGTACAAACATGGTTCGAGCGTTCGGTGTTCAGCCTGAATTCGGCCCAATCGGATGGCCGAATGGAACGGCCAAACTGAACACCTGAAGCCCCAAACAGTTCGGCCGTGTTCGGGCAGGAAAAACAGGGCTGGCAGGCCCAGGGAGGGGGCGGCAGCTGAAGAGCAGACTTCCTGGTGCCAGGGGTGGAGAGTCTTGGACTAGCAGTTAGCCTACCCAATCACCATCCCTCTTTTCCTCCACCAACTGGTGTCGCAGTCTGTGATTGGCATGGGGCTAGGCTGCACAGATCCAATGGGACTTGTGGTAAGGCAGGCGCAGCAAGTAACAAAAGTCATTGCCCTCCCCCCTTCCAATTCCTTCTCAACTAGCCACTGATCCTGACAGCAGACATTTTCAGAAGTCTCCCTCTCCCAGCAATTTGTGTTCCTAATCCATTGCCATCCTCCTCCTATTTCACCCATTTCCACACATTTACTGTGTGAGGAGCCACTCGAAGAACAGAAGGTTACTACCTTGTAAACAAGGTTCTTTGAGATGGCTCTAAACATTCTCACAACACCCACCCTTCCAACCCCGCATGGAATTTTTTCCTTATATTTCTAGAAAGTGTTGAAAGGAACTGTCATTCTGAAGGGGAGAGTGCTTTTTATACTAGAGGAGCTTGAGACTATCATGTGGTCTATTATTTGAATAGAGAGCATGCAGAACCCAGTTGTGAGAATGTTAGATGCCATCTCGAAGAACCTTCTTTACAAGGTAATAACCTTCTGATCGGCACATTGGGAGGAGTTGTTAACAACTTTATCTACCAGTCCAATCGTGTATCTCATCCTCGTTGCTGCTGCTGGAGCACTACTAGGAGACAGAGGCAGGTGAGGGATGGGGACTGGAGCCAGGGAGGGGAGGCAGAAGAACTTACTGGGGGAGAAGCTGGCTGCAGCCTGCTGTCCAGCCATGCGGCTGCGCATGTGGCACATGCCTGAGGCCAGCCCTGCCATGGGCACTCCCAGGGGCCAAGCGCTGAGCCTGTCTGCCCGGGCACCCCGGGGTGCCAAGCGCCAAGCCTTCCCTCTGCTGCTGCTGCTGGGTCTCTGACGGCCTGCCATGCCACGGTGGGCACCCCTGGGGGTCCCTGGAGCGCCCCAAGCATCCTGATGGGTCCGAACTCCGCCAAACATTCGGCGGGACTGAACTCCGCCGGACTGAACCCCCGAACCCGAACTAGGTTTTCTGGACGAACGACCGAACATCCGAGCCCCATTCTGTTCGCACATCCCTAATGCTGAGGGGGGAAGGGTCAAGTAAGTTCCATGTGGCAAGAACCATTCATGTTAATGTAATAAGTTCCATGCTGAGGGGGGAAGCTGGCTTGCAATTCAGGAAAGGCAGAAAACATTCCCAGCGCATGTAAGAGAGAGCTTCAGTGGTAGGCTACTCAACCTGAATCATTTTTTCCTTTGCAGGTCCTTCTGGCTGCTGCTCAGATCACAGCTGTTGTTTGGAGATGCAGCTGTTTCTCTGACTGTGGATCCTGTTCCAGTGTAAGATAGAGGTTCATGTATTATTTGAGTGTTAGTGTTGGGGTTCCTGTTCTGTGATGATGCTGCATATGGGATGCAACAGGATGCCAGCCCTTGCTGCATGTAGGCTGTAAAAAAAGCCCAACTGGCTTCTGCCCCAAACCGGATATGCTGTGTCCATGCACAACCCCTCATGGATGCATGTTTCCTTCTACATGCTCTGAACATCACAGTGGTAAGAGCCGGCACAGCAATGAGTAACCTGCTGGCCCATTTTGTGTGCCTTCCAGCTGCACTCATATACAGAGGCTCAACTTGGTTCTTTGTTCTAGCACTCCAAAGGCTCCCAAACAAATCACTGCTTCCTAGACCTGAAGTCAGGTTGGACAGTCTGGGCAGCTCAACTCCCTGGCCCTTAGCTCCCCCATGCTCTTCAGCTGCCCAGGGCTGATTTTCCACTGCTATGGCTCTGGGATTGTCAGCTCCAGCAGGCAGCCTGGATGTGAGGCCTATGTGCCTAGTGCAGTGGGATAAGCAACACGTCACTAGGCACGTAGGCCTCCAGCCTGCACAGACCCTGGGGTGGGTGCAGCCCAGCACATTTAAACATATTCACTCGTTGATGGCAACACTGTCTCATTCACAAGGCTAGCTGGTGTGTTTATTACATGAGCATTTTAACATGTCTTGGCTTAGGTCACCCCTTTCAGCAAGTTAAGCCCTCACGCAATTAACCCCAAAGTTAGCGTTTCATTGAGACAGTCACCTTTCATCAAGTATCACAAATCTACTCTTGCCCCCGAGCTCTGGGGTCAGGGAAGAAATATGGTCCAAATGTGAAGCAGCTCCCTCTCCTCAGTACCCTGGACTAGTATTGGCCTATGTCACTCCCTGTTAAGGCTAGGCAGGAATAAACTGAAGTGCAAGACAGAGTTTTAAAGCTAAGACCTAAACCTCAGGAGATGGGCCTGGGTGGGTGCGAGTCTGAGTGACCCCTCAGAAGCACAAGGAATGTGTTGGGGAGGAGTCCATGCACGCATGTATATAGATGTGTGTGCACATAGATATGTACACATTGCCTTGCACCTTGTGTGCTCTCTTCCAGCTGTGTAAGATGGGGACAGTCCTGCTTGCTGGACCTTTCTCAAAACTCTACCCTCTTGACCCATCATGTAAAAATGGGGCAAAAGGGACACAACCCCTGCCACAGGCTCCTTCCCCTCTGCCTTCAAGCATGCCACTCTCTCCCCCCCATCCTCAAAAAGCCCACCCTGGACCCATCTGGTCCCTCTAGTTACCGGCCAATCTCCCTCCTTCCCTTTGCCTCAAAGCTTCTGGAATGTGTTGTCTACTCCCGCTGCCTGGACCTCCTCTCTGCCAACTCCTCCCTGGACCCTCTCCAATCCGGCTTCTGCTCCCTCCACTCTACTGAAACTGCCCTGGCCAAGATCACCAATGATCTACTTGTCACTAAATCTAAGTGCTTCTACTCCATTCTTGTCCTCCTTGACCTCTCTGCTGCCTTTGACACTGTCGACCACTCGCTCCT
>QEPC01002855.1:25083-51795 GCA_003113815.1 Sphenodon punctatus | reverse complement strand
TGCAAATCCTGCCCTCCTTGGGGTGCTGCTAGGGAGGGATGGCAATGGAGAGACCCTGGCTGGCACGTGCAAATCCTGCCCTCCTTGGGGTGCTGCTAGGGAGGGATGGCAATGGAGAGACCCTGGCTGGCACGTGCAAATTCTGCCCTTATTTGGGGGTGCTAGGTAGGGATGGCAACTGGAGAGTGGAGACCCTTGCCAGGGATGGCTGGCAGACACACGTTTGGGTGGGGGTGCTGCTCGTGCTTGTGCCTGACTGCTGGAAGAGCCCCTCACACTACAGTACCCTCTCTCTGTGGCAAACATCCGCTGCTACCCGCTGATGCCCACTGTTTGTGCCTGACTGATGCCCACTACCCACACACCCACCCACAAGCCAGTGAACTCGCTCTAACGGATAGAGTCTTATGTTTCTTGTCCTCAAAGTAAAAAAAAAGTTTACAAACCTGGCAGCAGTGGCAGCAGCACCTCCTGTGCCCACCGGCTCTGGCTCCTCCACCATCAAAGGTCCAGCAGCAGCGGCAGGAGGAACCTCTTCCTCCACCACCAGCTCTGCCACCTTGGCCTTCCCCCAGGCCTGGCATTTAATGGTGGTGGTCACCTTCTTCTCCATTTTTTTTTTGGTTACATTTTTTTAACACAGACACTCCAACAGTCACACACCAACACTCACCAAGACACCAACCAGTCAAACAACACAGCCAAACCAAACACAAACAGCCAAAACACACGAACCAAACAGCCAGCCAGCAAATACACACTCTCTCGCCACACAGCTCTGCACGCACTCGAATTTCCAGTTTCCGGCGTGATCACGGGCTCTCGTGATATTTTTTCCGAATGACTGAACCAAGCCGAACATGACCGAACCGAACGGCCGAATCTGAACTCAGCGACCGAACCGAACGGACGAACCGAACCGGACTGAACGACCGAACCCGAACCGTGATCTGTTCGCCCATCCCTACCAGATAAGAGCCTACATAGAGGGCTTTGAAATGTGCAGGTCAGATGGAACCCAGCAACAAAAAGAGATGTTATGGCTACACATGACCCCCCAGCTCATCAGTGGGAGAAGTTAGGAGTAGATCGCTTCACACTTAAAGATGAACAGTACCTCATCCCTGTTGACTACTATTCAAATTTCTGGGAGATTGACAAGTTAGAAGACACGAGATTCAGAGAAATAATCAATTAACTAAAAATGCATTGCGCAAGACACAGCATCCCAGACAAGCTCATGAGTGACAACAGTCCACAGTTCACATCTGAAGAATTCAGAACGTTTGCTCAACAGTGGAAATTTGAGCACATGACCTCCTACCAGCAGAGTAACAGGAATGTAGAATCAGCTGTAGTGTCAGGACAGCAAAAAGATTACTCAGCAGAGCAGCAGCAACTGGGGCAGACCCCTACCTAGCCTTCTTAGCTCATTGCAACATGTCCACTCAGGGGTGCAGCGGCAGCCCGACACAGGCCCTGATGAGGCACAGAACAAAAACCATACTCCCCATCTCCAGCGAATACCTGAAAGACAAAATCATGGACAACAGATGACTCGAAATGGAAGAGGCACCACAGAAGCAAATTTGTTACTACAGTAGGTCAGCATGAAACCTGCCTACATTGCAGAATGGAACTCTGGTGTGGATACAGTCCCTGGAATGGTCCCAAGCTGAATGACCCAAAGGGGTCATCAACAAATCGGTAGCACCCAGATCCTACGAAGTGACCATTCAAGAAGGTTGCACCATACAAAGAAATCATAGATACCTATGGGTGAGAGAATATTCTGGGCACAGACAAGCCAGCAGGTGTGAGAGTCCACATGAGTCACCTGATCCAGGTGACAGTGAACAGAGCTCCATGCTGCCACTGGAGAGTGAGGAGGAAGAACCAGAGGTCAGGGAGCCCAATCCGCCAGCCCAGCAGATTGCAGAGGCAGAAGAAAGGTGATTGAGATCAGGGCACCCCCTGAGAACACCGAGACACCTGCAGGACTATGTCCAGAACTGAGGCCATGGTAAAGACGGTTCTCCATCATCAACCATGTGCTAGCAACCTCTGGCTGATCTCTATCTATCCTAAGACTGTATATAATGTAAATAGGGGGTTTTCTTTTCGTTTCTTTTTCTTTAAAAAAGGGAAAGATGTTATAGTAGGAGCTTAGTGGTACAGTCCAGGGAGGAGCCACAGGAAGGGGCAGAGCTGTGTAGGTAGCTCAGACTGGGACTGGCAGTTGTAGCAAGGCGGGCAGAAAGGAAGAAACACTTGCGAGTGCTAGCATGCAGAGCAGGCCCAATAAAGATCCTGTTTGAGTTTACTCTACCTGACTCGCCTCAGCTCATTGTTACAGGCTGTAAAGGGATGGGGGTGCTGTGGCTGTGAGGGGGTTGTTTGATCTGCTGGGTAATCTATGTGTGAACGTCTATGATGGGGGTTTAATAGGGATTTGCACAAGAGAAGGAGGTAAACCTTTCCCCACACTTTTGTGCGTATGTATGCCTGTATGTATTCTGCACCTGTATTTGGTCCATGTTAGGCCATGACCCTTTGCACTTCAGGCTCCCTGATGGGGTAGGTGCAGCGATGATCATGATTTGACTGGCCAAAGGCCTCCCTTGAGTTACCAATGGGTGCATGGGAATGCGTGGGAAGAAAGAGGAAAGAAAGATTATTTTAGCTCCCATAATATTGAGTTAAATTTACAGACTAGACAAGCTTGTAAAAAACAAAAAAGTTGCCATATAAGCAGTAAAGACATTGCACACTGACACACATTGTGCTTCCTTACAAATTAGGCACCATGCACCCACACTTTGCTTTGGACCTTCACTCCAAATCCCTTTGCAGGTTGGCAGCAAAACCTGAAACTGGAAAACAGGTGAGGGTCAAGGGGCAGTGTGGGTTGTAAGCCAGTCCTTACTCCCTTCCTCTTTCTCCACCCCATTAATTACTGTCACTTGTTCATACTCATGGCCGAGCACCGGATCATTCCACTGTGCATATATAATATTAGCCTGGCTTACCAGCCATGGGTTGTCCCAAGTCTCCATGGCTCCTGCTGGCTTCTCACCCTCTTCTTCTTCTCCGAAGTACCCTGCAGGTGCCTGCAGCAGCTCCCCGAGAGCCTTCCAATTGCGTCCTAACACTATAGCATACGCTAACCGAGGGACCACCCCACCCTTAAGGGCCTCATTTTCCCCTCCACTGTCAGGCAGACCTGACTAGTAGGATATTTCTTGACATCCCCATGGATACATCTCAATTCTATGCTTGGCGGGGTGGGTCGGGGTAATCCCTGAATCCCCTCTCTCACTAGAGTGTGGGTACACCTGGTATCTACCAGGGCGGTGTATTCCCTTCCCCCAATCCAGGCTGATACCAGATGGGTGGACTGCTCCTCTGCTGGGCCTTCCCCTAGCCAACCTTCTGCATAAGTGCAGTCCATCAGGGGGCAGTTGCGGCTTCCCACACTGAAAGCACCACCGGGGGCTTCCTGGGGTATCTTTTCCCCCCAATTTCCCCTCCGGACTCCTGGAGTTAGGGGGAAAACTAAGGGTTCCCCAGGGCAAGGACACTTTTCCCCCTTTGTCATTGGCCCTTACCCATCCACCGCGGTCGGGTTCTTTCCTCTCTTCTCCTCTCACAGAGTCCTTCTTGCCTCCCTCTGGCCGGAACGATGGACCCTGACCCCCTCTCTGGTTTTGTCCCCCCGTCCTGGCCCCCCTGTCCTGCTTCAAATAGTTCATAGTTCTCCATTAGGGTAGTGGCCTCTGCTAGCGTGGTGGGCCTATGTCTGGACACCCAAGTCCTCCCCCCTGGTGGCAGTATCTGGATAAACTGTTCCACCATAACGAGCTCAACTATTTCCTGGGGGCCTCTAGCTTGGGGTTTCAGCCATTGTAGGGCATGGGTATGGATCTGCTGGGCTACCCCCTGAGGAGAGACCCCCTGGGCCATATTTCTCGGCCTGAAATCTCTTTCTATAGGTCTCCTCTGATATATCTAAACCCCTAAGAATTGCATCTTTGACCTTCCAGAAATCTGCTATGTCTCGGGGCTCTGGCTCTGATAGACAGGGGGCTAAGATAAATGCCCATTGATCCTCTGGCCATTGGGCTGCCCCTGCCACCCTCTCAAAGATATTTAGGAAGGCTTTGGGGTCGTCGGAGGGAGTCATCTTGGTCAGTCTCATTTGGGGGGCTTTGGGAACCCTGGCACTTTTGACACAGTCTGTCAGCGCCGTGAGGTCCAGGGTCATCAGGGCCGCCAATTGAACAGTTAATTTGGCCTGTTCTGTGGCCTGTGTACTGGCTAACTCCATAGATAATTTCTGAAACATGCCATGCTGTCTGTCCATCTGGGCACGCTGCGCCTCCATTACCCATTTCATAATGTCCTCCATCCCGTCAGTTAGGGCCGCTGAAGAAGTGATCAGTTCCGCTGCTGGCCCCTTCAGGTGAACCCTGCCGACTACGCCAGTTGTGGGTCGTAAGCTAGGGATGTACCCCCCAAGTACCCTTCTGGGAGCCCATTGGGACGTTTGGTCCCCGTTACTCTCCAGTCGGGGTCTAGGAGGAGGGGAAGAGACTCTCCGGCTCTGGAGTGACCCCTTGACCCTCCAAGCCCAAACCTACCCTTACCCTACCCTGTCGCTGTCCTGGGTGGGGTTGTCCAATGCCCTCCCCCACGTTGCACCACATGGATAGAGGGTGTCCCCTCCACTTCTGTTCCCCCAGTCACAACCTCCCAACCTTATGGGTGCACTTTCCTTTATGTGGAGCTCTGGGTCCTTCCCAAGTCTGGGTCCAGTCAGCTCTCCCTCCACCAGTCTGGGTTTAGCCCTGTCTCCTTCTCGGCATCCAGGCTTTCCTCCCTGGATTGCAGGGTGACCCCTACTTCTGCATTCCCTCCCCCCCTCTGAGCATCCCTCTTTCCCTTTGATCCCAAGCCCCTGCCTCGCTCCTATGTCAAGGACGAGCACATCCCACTGTCAGTGCAGCCCTGCCAGCTCACCTGATTGCTACAGCTGTCTCCTCACTTTCAGTTGGATCCTCCTCCCCCTCACTGTGCTCACCGCAGTTCCCTTGCCGGGGCAGGCGGGGAGCCTCTGGCCTGTCACAGGCAGCTTTTTTATGAGTTTGGGAGGACCGATATAAAAGCGTAAGGAAAACTTTAAGTTCTGTGCCATATAAGAAGTAAAGACGTTGTACAGTGTCACATATTGTGCTCATTTACAACTTAGGCTCACAACTCACAATTCAGCCCCAATCATCTTGTAAGCCAACATTGAATGTAAGCCAACATTAATTTGACTTACAATTTAAGCTCACAGCTCAGCCCTAATCCTCTTCCTCAACAGGTTGGGGACAGGGCAACACTGAAGCTGGGGAAAGTGCTATGTTTAATAAGAATTTAAAGTTGGGTACATATTGAAATTAATAAAATGGAATGCCAATTTTGAAATAAATCCCATTGTCATTCACAGATCTGGTGGCTGTGAAAGAATACAACGGAGCTGCGTCTTTGGAAATAGGGGTGGTGGGGCAAGAGGGTGTGAAATAATGAGGACAGTACCAATCCAATAGAGTGACTGGAATGGGTGTAACGACAAGGAGGCAGAGGCATAGGGTGCAGCAGTAAGGAACTGGGTGGAATGACAGGAGGAATGCCAGGACAAACGGATAGAATGAGAAGGTTCAGAGTGAGATAATTGATTCAGAAGAGTGAGAGGATACCATGGGGAGCACTCCTATCATTTCACCCAGTTCCCATAGCTGCCTCCCTGTCATTCCACCCCCATTACCTCCTTCCCCGTTATTCCACCTCCTCTCCAGTTTCTTTTTCATCATTCCACATCGTGTTGTGTGTGCACATGTGTGTGTGTCTGGTTGGGGGTGTCTGAGTGAGGGGGAGTTATGTGCATGTGTGTGTCTGGTTACGGGGGAGTGAGTGAGGGGGGAGTGTGTGCACATGTGTCTGGTTGGGGGGAAATGAGTGAGTGGGAGTTTGTGGAATTTGAATGTGAAATGTCATCAACTATGAAATGCCTTGCTCATTGGAACAGGAACATGACATTACAATGTGGCAGCAAAAGGCATTGTCAGCATTGCACTGAATTTTAAAAACCAATGGAAAATCCATGGGAAAAAACCTTTCAGGTTTAGGAGAGAAATTAAGGTGCATACAAATTCTGACAAGCAATGAAAAATTGGAACTTGTAAGCTAAGGCATGCACCTTAACTTCGTTGCCATGTAAGCAGTATAGACGTTGCACACTAACACATATTGTGCTTCCTTACAAATTAGGCACCATGCACCCACACTTTGCCTTGGATTTTCACTCCAAATCCACTTCTTATGTAGGTTGGGGACAACACTATAGCTGGTGAGAAAAGAGGGTGACCTGTGTCTTCATTGTCATGCCATGTAATCGCTGTAGACATGACATGGAAGGGGTGGCACTGAGGCTGGAGGGGAATGATCAATTGGTTGACATTGGGGCTGGAGGGGGATGGAAAATAGCATAAATGGGGGTGATACTTGGACTGGATAGGGAAGGGGCAATAGGGTATGTGGGTTGGAGGAGAGATGGGCAGTACATGGGATGACAATAGGGACAATAGGGTACGTGGGTTACATTTGGTCTGGAGGGTAGAGGTTCAATTGGGTACATGAAATAACACTGTGGCTGGAGGAGAAGGTGTACTACAGCACATGGAGTAACAATGAATGAAAGGATATTGACCAAGGGGAAGGGATCGCTTATGTCAGTGATCACTGCCTGATTAATTGAATATGTGATGTGTGGGGGCACTGAATACCTCAGTATTGAAACTGAAGCTGGATCTGTTTTGTAGTAAGAGTGATGCGAACATCAAGTGTGTGTTACAGTGTTGGTGTTTTTTTTTTTACTGTTTTTATGACAGAAATTAAGGCACATGTCACCCTCTCTTGTCTGGGTTGGTTCCCTATAACCATTATCTAATGTAGCATGGAATCAAAGGGGTTCCTCCAGTTCTGTTATCACGTCTAATACCTCCTTCTGCTGTTTCTTAGCCCGATTTCCATTTATTCTTTGGGCTATATTTACTTTCCTTAATTTAGCCCTATCTACTTCCATTCCCTGGGCGACCAGGAGCTTTCTTAGCTCTTGCTCCTTTTTTATCTTCTGCTCCAACTGTCTACTGTGGTCCTCTATCTCTCTTCCTCCAATATTTGGAGAACTAGCCTGAGTCACTAGACGTTGTGTCATGACTCAAGTGAGGGGATCGAGTCATCTTCTATCATACCCTCTTCTGTGTCTCAGGTTTCTGAGTATTTCCCTACAGGATTCCCTGAGGTGGGGGACCTAGTCACTCCATTTCATCTACAGGGTCCTCTATATATTCCTCAGGGTTCTAACCTCCCTGTGGCCTCACTATGGCCTCTCGCATGTCTTGTATGTCTTAAGTATCTTACTCAGTCATATCTTGAGGCTTGACCCAGTCTATGGGCGTTTTTAAACGAGACAAGGAACGCGGCTGATCCTTTGATCAGCCGCGTTTCTTTGCGCTCATTTAAATTGAAAACTTACATTTAAGCCGGCTCTTCCCCGCGTCAGACCAGGCAGGCGATCCTGCCCCCTCCGACACGGATCGCCACTGTGCCAGCTTCACGGCACACTTCCGGAGTATTTTGCCGAGTGCGCATGTGCAGAAGGGCGCGCATGCGCACTGAGTCTCTACGCCGGGTCTGATGCTCTTCTGAGCATCAGACCCAGCGTAGAGAGAAAGGCGGGTGCCCGATCCCGCCTCTGAACAATCCCGCTTATCAGCGGGATCGTCTAAAAGAGCCCTATGTGGTCTGCAAGCCTCTCTCGTCCTCTTCTTTCTTTTACTCTTGGTTTTCCTCTTCTCCTAGGTCTCCTATCACTCACCCTTACATCTTTAATCCTTTGTAACCAGGATATTTTCTTCTGTAGCTACTTTATGTCCCTCCTCAGGGCTACATTGCTCCTCTGCAGGTCTGCCATTTCAGCTAGCAGGGCAATTTCAATTCTACATAGCCTCCCCATGTTATTCTGTATTCTGTCTATATCTTCTTGGGCTTTTATCTCAGTTTGGGTACCCTGACTTATAGACTTTGTCCCTCTAGAACCACTAGAAATCTTCTGCAAGGTCAGGCACAATCTTCCAATAGGCTTGCTGCAGTTTCTGGGGGTACAGCTCCACTGCTTTCTCCCCTGCTATCTTCAGACACATTGCTCTTCCACTTGTCACTCTTGCTCAGTTCATTCAATGTCTCAGTGCAATCCTCAGTCAGTTGTGGTATACCACCTCTATATGAGTTCCACACCCCTTTTCCCATGATGGCTGATGTTAGGAGCACCCATGTTATCCACCAATGTAGCAGGGATTGGTTCTTCAGGTGTAAGTCCCTTCAAGATCAGACCCCTGTAGCTACATGCATAGGAGAATTCAACTCACTTCAGTCATTTACTTCATTGGGTATTAGCTTAAAAGTAGCTGTCCCAGGTATAAACAGTTCACCTACATTCATTATGGAGCAGCAGCAGGAGCATCCGCTCCATAGTTAAGACCAGAGTGCATACTATATAAAGCCAGAACATACTATTGATTATAATATTTTTACCAATTATCCTATTTATCTGTAATCTACTAGGGAGGGCTACTAGGCTGTAAGGTACCACCTGTCCAAATTTCATGCAAATCAGACAAGTGACAAAAATGTTATAGCAGTTGAAATGTGCAGATCAGAAAACATTTTTACTTCTGGGTTTAAGATGCTTTTAAAAATGGGTCAGTATTTAATGATGAAAGATTGCATCGGCATTTAGTGTTGTTATCTAATTAAGGGGTGTTTCCCTAGATATTTTGGCTTTTGAAACCTTAAAAACCTTAAAACCTTAAAAACCTTTAAGATCAAAAATCCATTGAAGTCTACAGGAAAGCCCATAATGTGGTGCCTGCGCAGTCATCTCTTGGCCATGTCGCATGGAAGTCTTGCCACTGGTGTGCTGCCAAGAGTCAAGCAGGAGGCAGAGGAGTTTCTCCTCCCGCCCTCCCTGTTAGTCCCCTGGGTGTCTTGGGATGATTAATCCTTGGGATTTGGGGGCATTGGGGGATGCCCCCATCATCCCTAGCCCCCTGCCCTGTGCTGTCACTTCCTCTGCCTGCTCCCATCTCACTATGTGTTGGGGAGGTTTTTCTAACTAGCACTTCCCTGTTGGCTCCTGGCAGTGCTCCAGTGCAACATCTGGTTGCTGCTGGTGGAGCAAGGAGACAGAGGGGGAGGACTGGTTAAAAGAGCCCCCCCACCTGCACAGTGCACAGGACCTGTGGGGAGGCAGGGTGTCCCTTCGGGTTTGGGGGCAGTTGGGAGGTTGCCTCAACAAAGCACATGGCCCCTGCCCCAGCCTCCTTGCAGGTCCTATTCACTGTGTGGTGGGAAGGCTTTTCTAAGCAGCTCTCCCTATCAGCTCCTGGAAGCATGCTGCCAGGAGCCAACAGAAAGAGCTGCTTTAAAGCCTCCCCAGGTGGAACAGAGTGGCTAGCAAGTGGTGTGATGAGGCTGCCTGGTTCCTGGCTGGAAAAGGTAAAGGTGTTGTTGGTGTAGGGCAGGGAGGAGAGCAGGTCCTCTCAGCAGGAGGCGGAAGCAGGTGGTGGAATAGTGCGGGGCCCGTTGGGGTTCTCCAGAAGTAGTGCTGCCTCCAGCTGCTATGTCAGCCTGTGGTGATGGTAATGGGTCCCAAAGCCCAAGAAGCTCAGGCTGTGGTGAATCTTGGACTGCTCCCCACCACCCCTGCACTGGTGCCCAAACCTGCTGCCTTCTGTCGGTGGGTGGTCCCCCGAGGGGGCTAAGGCACACAGGTCTCCAATACTGCTGCTGACGGGATGGTGGCGAGGGGTAGGTGGCAGGGGCTGGTAGTTGCTTCTGGGTGGTGTGTGTGTGTGTGTGTGTGTGTGTGTGTGTGTGTGTGCTGTCTCTTATACACATCTAGATGTGTATTGGCCCTTACCCATCCACCGCGGTCGGGTTCTTTCCTCTCTTCTCCTCTCACAGAGTCCTTCTTGCCTCCCTCTGGCCGGAACGATGGACCCTGACCCCCTCTCTNCTGTAGCTGTCTCTTATACACATCTAGATGTGTATAAGAGACAGGTGTGTGTGTGTGTGTGTGTGTGAGAGAGAGGGGTGTGTGTGTGAGAGAGAGAGCGAGATAAGAGGAGGGTGTGCATGAAGGGGGAGTGTGTATGTGTGAAGGGGAGAGGGACGTGTGTGTGTATGCATGTTCATGAAGGGGGAGGTGTGTATGTGTGTGAGAAGGGAGAGGAAGTGTATGTGAAGGGGGAGGGGTGTTTGTGAGAAGGATGTGTCTGTGTGAGAAGGGTGAGGGTGTGTGTGTGTGTGTGAGAGAGAGAGAGAGAGAGGTGGGTGGGTGTGAGAAGGGAAGGATGTGGGTATATATGTGAAGCGTGTGTGTGTGTGTGTGTGTGTGTGTGAGAGAGAGAGAGAGAGAGAGAGATAGATGTATCTAGGAAGACTATCTAGGGACTAGTGACACAACTAGAAAGATGCCCATGGTATCTGTTGTACTAAGACATTTTACTTAATTTAGGTACTGCAAATTTTACCAATCCTGTGATTTTATAAAGTACACAAAATGGAGCCGATCCCAAGTCTCACGGATTACCCATGCACAGCTGCACACATGTGCATGCGTGCAGTTTCCATGTGGCACTATGTGTGGGCAATGACAGTACGCACGGTTTCCGCGCGTGTACATGCACAACAGCTACATGTGGAATCTGCAGGGCTTGAGATCAGCCCAAATACATACATACATAAAAGAAAACCAAAACCCATCAGACAGTGACCCTGTAGTATATGTGATATGTGCAAAATTACTTTAATGCAAGTTAAACAAAGCTGCAGGATACAGTTTATGGTAAAATGGAATGTGTTGTATTACTGGATGATCACCTTGGTGATCATGAAAGATCACCTTGCTGATCACCTTGGTGATCTTTCATATCTACAGCCAGTGCAAACGTGCAAGGCACAAACTTCATGTTGACACACTAGTGTTGTAAGTTACATTCACGTACATCATAGAATGAACATTCCTTTAAAGTGGAAATTGAGTACCTGTTACTACTTTTATATTTTTAGAGAAGTCAGCCCCTTTCCAAGACTTCAAACCATTAAAGAAATATATGGTACATAATATACTCACAAACACCTGTATTTAGATTTATTGTTGGCCACATAGCCATAACAAATAACAAACAACATATATATACACAAATAGCCAAATACATGGGACTTCCAATGTTCTGGATCGCCATTATTCTATATAGTAAATATCTAGAAATAGGTCCCCTCAAAGTCGTCCATACAGTCATCATTTTTACAGCCTCCAAAGGAGATATAATACACAGCATGTGACTTAATGACCCCACTCGTTTTACCCATTCGACATTTAAATATAATCTAATGGTCTACTCTTTAGGAAAAGCCTTTAAACGAGTTTGAATTGATCTATCAGCAAAAATTGCAACCTGCTTAGATCTTCTAGGGTTGACGTCATTTAGCAAGTAAAGCAACTGCTGTATCACCGGGTGAGAACCATTCCAACCCGAGACCACCTGCAATTGCTTACGCTGAATTTCATGCAGTGGGCATTTTAATACATAGTGGGCTAAATCCTCCACCTCTTCACCACATGGACAGATCCTTTCATCATATGGGGTTTGCTCATATCTACCCTTCAGTACCGCTGATTGCATGGTCTGAAATCGTAAATTTGTAAAAGCCTTTCTCAGTACGAGGTCTGCCATATGCTCCAAGTAGGTAGCTCCTCCTTTTGGGGGTAATACGTACTTATAAAAGGGGGCAGCTCTAGAAGAGCTTGCCACTGCTCTCAAATTCTGCCTATCAATATCTAGAATCCGCAGCTTCAGTAGGTTAATAGTCTCCTTGCTTGTTTTGTCCCGCAAAAAAAGCCTCCGAAAACCCTAGGCTCCTAAGTCGCAGGTTTATCCCTGCCCACCAGTTATCAATCCCACATTCTTTATCAGACATCTTTTCTTTCATGGCCAGAAAAGCAAATGACACCTCTGGAGCCTCCCTCAATTTTGCCCCAAAAGATAGCGTCCGTATTGCTACTATAGCAGCTAATGTTGGTTTCGCCTCCTCCAGATTTATCATTGCTACCTTAACTGAGGGAGGGATTGCCAACAACCTGCTCTACAGCCCATTCACTACTGCCTCTAGTCCTGTCAGGGCATGGTTTGGGGACCGCCATATTGCTGCACCATAAAGAATGCTTCCTATAATTTTTGCGTCCATAAGCTGCTTAACTGCTGTAATACTTTGCTGCCCATACCGCATAAAGAACCATTGGATTACTAAGGTTTCTGTTTTTGTTCTTTGCTTTACAGCACCAATATGGGTCTGCCAAGATCTATTATATGTAAAGATTATACCTAAATACTTATATGATCGAACCTGCTCCAATGTATGTGTTTGCAGTGACCAGCTGTACCATACATATTTCTTAGCAAATACCATAATTTTTGTTTTGTTGTAATTAATGGCCAGCCAGAGTTCACTGCACCTTAATTCAAAATCTGTCAATGCCCTATTCAGCCCTATTTTACTGAGAGACAGGAGGGCCATGTCGTCTGCATACGGAAGCATAAATATCCTCTTGAGCCCAATTTCAAAGCATGATATTTCCCCATCTCATTGTGTGTGTTGACCAAGGAGTTTATATAGATATTAAACAGAATTGGTGCGAGAAGACAACCCTGACGTACCCCTCGATACGTCTGTACATATTCTGATAAAGTACCATTTGGATGAATTCTCACTCTCAGCGATGTATTGGTATATAGAGTTTTAATCAAGGATAGAAGGTGTTTATCTATTTGCAGGCTGCTAAGCACCTCCCATAATCTTTGTCTACAGATAAGGTCAAATGCCATTGATAGATCGATGAAAGCCGCATGCACTTTTCTTCTCCTCCTTTTATATTTCTCTATTAAGTGATGCAGCACAAAAGTCTGTCTGACTGTAGATCTACCTTGCCGAAAGCCAGGCTGCTCTTCCGCCAGGATACCCTTTTCCTTGACCCATAGATGCAGGCGAGTTAATAACAGTCTAGTGTAGATTTTGAGACTATGCAAAGGAGACTAATAGGCCTGTAATTCGCTGGATTCTTCCTATCTCCCTTTTTGTAAATTGGTACGATACTGGTCTTCCATATCTCGGGAATTACCATAGTCTCATTTATCAAAGAGAATAGATGTGACAAAGCGGCAATCCACCAATGTGCGAGAATTTTTAAAAACTCCCCAGCTATATAATCTGCTCCTACTGCTTTCCCTCTTTTTAACATCCTAATCGTCTCTAACACTTCTTCCGGTGTGATCTTATCCCATTTTGGTAAGTCTGCGACAGGTATATCAATGGAGAATTTAACCCCATAAAGACTAAAGATTCCTGTAAAGTGTCTTGTCCAAGCTGAGGCAGGAATCTTTATTTCAATCCCTTTATATCAGTCCCTTATTGTGTGTCTTATTTACCAAGCTACCAAACTCCTGCATATCTTTCTTTGTGATAATATCTAGCATCCTTGCCCATTGTAACTTAGCATGCAAGAGCCTTTTCTTTGTAGTAAGGAGTTTATATGCCTTTCTTAAGGTCCTATAGTTCGTCACATTCTTTGTATTGCTACAAGTATGGAGTTTGTGGGCTGCCTTCCTCAGTATATTTCTTGCTGATCTGCAATCATCATCCCACCAGCCAACATACTTTGCATAGACATGGTTATCATTCTTCGGGACAAAAGTGAGACGATCGCACATCTCTTCCATAAATCTAGACCACAAGACATTAGCCTGTATCACATCCCTGGTAGCTCTTATCTGGTTACATCTTTCCTTACCCTCAGGTCGCCCCAGAAGGGCACACTCCTTAACTTCCACCTCTTTAGATCATTGTACCGGACATCGGCACACTTCAGTTCCTAGATTTGGTTGGCATAGCAGACTCTCTACTTTATCATTTGTTTTTACTGTAAATCTCAGGGGAAAGTGATCACTCAAAAAGAAATCCTCTACCGCAAAAGTTCGCAGACAGCCCTCTAAATTAGAAGAGACAGAACATAATCAACAACACTACCCCCACCCGTTCCAGTATAAGTCAGTCTACCAGGCCTATCTCCCTCACTGTTTCCATTATATATTTTCAAAGCTAGGTCCAGGACCAATCTGTATAAGGCACACCCCGCCTGATTTATCTTATAATCACTTGACATTCTGCCTAAATTATGGTCCATCAGCATACTATCTGTTGCTTCCAGACCAAGAGCCCAGAGGATGGCTGCTGCAGAAGGCCCAATCCTAGCATTCAGATCCCCCATGATTATAAATCCATCCCCTGGGTACGTCCCCTGGAGAACCACAATCAGCTCCTTCAATGATGTCCAGAAATTGGACACTTGATTTGCTGGCAGGTTGTAAACATTAATCGGCATAATAGGGGCTTTTAGCTTCTCACCAGTCAACCAGAGGACGAGAGTGTTATTCTCATCACTAACAATTTCTTCCACCATAAATTCAGTGTTGTCTGAAATCAGTATTATTAGTCCCCCTTTTGATCTCCCTTTTTTATTTACCCTCTGGGCTGGCTTGCTCCACGCCTTATATCCCTTCACATTAATTTCTTTGGTGTTCCACCATGTCTCCTGTAAGCATATTATATTAAATTGCCTAATGTAGGCCCAGAACTCGTTGCAATTTACTAACCCATCCAGCCATATTCCACAATGTAAGGGAGATATAACTATTCTCATTCTCTTTAGACCATCAGTCAGTCTGAGATAGACCATTTTCCAGTTTTCCTAATTTCCCTTCAGCCTGGCAGGGCAAAATGGTAACGGAAGCCAGTAAACATATAGAATGTTGCTCAGCTTGTGAGTGTAGACTTTCCAACAATGGCATACTTCCATGACTTACACTGTCTCCTGTAATGCTTGGAGGGGATAGTGCAAAGATTTCCCTTTTTTCTCTACCTGATGGAGTGGAAGTTAAATGCTCCACTGGAGAGACTGTCACAGGAAATTTACATAGATCTATATCTTCTATCCTTAAGCTACCATGCTTAATAAGGTTTGTATCCTGCGGAGTTCCTGTGTGTCCTCAAAGGATGTCCAGATTAGAAACAGGTTTCTCATATGTCTTAGAAATCTGTTTGTATAAACTAGACATTTGATTAAGGAAAAACCTTGGATTGACTGCTGCCTGGACCCCTGTCTTTTTCCCTGTCGGATTCTCTCTCTCTTAATCTAAGGAATTTGGCATTTTTAGCTGAACTTCCATGTCTTCCTCTTGGCTATTATGCTTACTACTGGGGTTTGGGATCAATGTATCATATCTCTTAGGCAGTCCTTCCTCCCTTCCTTAACTGTTCTGCCTTCTTTCAGCTCCTTTGGTCTCTAATAAACTTGTCATTCTGTTTTGGCCCAGTAACCTGGACCTTTTTGCAATATATCAAGGTAGGATACACCCCTCAAGAGATCAAATATTTTTTTCTCTCCTTAATCTGTCTCACAAAAATGTCTTGCGTAAAACTTACAATTACATTCCTCTGATTTTTTGCAGCTCCTGCATAATCCACACTCATAATATCTTTGCTGGTAATTGGCAACTGTGTTAAAATCCTTAAATGCTCTGCAACTTCTAGAGGAATATTCCAAAAGGGCAGATTGCCAAATGGGGTAGGTACTATATTTAAAGCTAATTTATTAGCTACTCTCTGATGTACAGTGGGGATTGAGCACCCTGGATCATCCAGTAAATCGAAGATCATATCTCTTTCCTTCCTCTGACCACACCACCCATGCTGGTCTACTTGTTGCATCAGGTCTACTTTGGGGCCCTCTGCCTGAGCTTGCACATTATCATCTTTTTGCTGCTGAAGGTTATATTTTCCCAAAGCTTTTGAAAGTTCATCTACTTTATGAGTTAGTACATTAAATTGTGAAAACAGATACTGGACCGTCTGGGCTATTAGTATAACGTGTTTCGCTATAAATTCATTAGAGATATTAGTTTTATCCACTTGTGTTAAATCACTATACACTGACAAAGGCAACCCAAGATATTGTATCCAACTAGTTTATAGGAAGTGGTCCTATATCAGACCACTTCCTTGCCTCTTTCAACATTTCCCACTGTCCCCCCTCCTCTTCCCCTTCTCTACGCCCCTTCCGTGACCTTCAAGCTATTGATCCCCTGGACTTTGCCTCCTCTCTCTCTCCCCTTCTTCCTACAGTCTTCTCTTCCTCCTCCCCTGACTCCGCTGTCTCTGCTCTCAACGCCTCTCTCTCCTCCACACTTGACTCCCATGCCCCTCTCTCTTCCCGCCCTGCCTTCTCCCACAACCCCCGTCCTTGGCTCACCCCTAGTATCCGCCACCTCCGTTCTTGCACTCGTGCTGCTGAACGACTCTGGCGCAAATCCCATTCTCACGCTGACTTCCTTCACTTCAAATTCTGTCTCTCCACCCTTACTTCTGCTATCTCCCTTGCTAGACAACACTACTATGCCTCCCGCATTGAGTCCTGTTCTCGGGACCCTCGCCGCCTGTTCTCTACCTTTGACTCCCTCCTCAAGCCTCCCTGTCCTCCCCCTCCTTCTTCCCTTTCTGCTCAGGATCTTGCCTCCTTCTTCACCTCCAAGATAGACAAGATCCGCCTCGACATCGCTTCCCACTCCTCTCTTCCCACTCCCACCCCTCTCCCTCCTCCCCCTCCTTCTCTCATGTCCTCCTTCTCCCCTGCCTCCCTTAAGGAAATCTCCTCTCTGCTCTCCTCCTCCAACCCTTCCACTTGCCCCCTTGATCCCATTCCTTCCCGCCTCCTCACCTCCATTACTCCCACTGTCGCCCCTTCCTTCCTGCACATCATCAACCTCTCCCTCTCTACTGGCTCTTTCCCTTCTGCCTTCAAACATGCCACAGTCTCTCCTATTCTCAAAAAGTCCACTCTTGACCCCTCTGACCCTTCTAGCTATCGTCCTGTCTCACTCCTTCCTTTTGCTTCCAAGCTGCTTGAACGTGTTGTCTACTCCCGCTGCCTTGACTTCCTATCCTCCAACTCCTCCCTTGACCCCCTCCAATCTGGCTTCCGCCCCCTTCATTCTACTGAAACTGCTCTCGCTAAGATCACCAACGATCTTCTGGTGGCTAAATCTAAACGTCTCTATTCCATTCTTGTCCTCCTTGATCTCTCTGCTGCCTTCGATACTGTTGACCACTCACTCTTGCTGGATTCCCTTCACTCCCTTGGCTTTTGTGGCTCTGTCCATAACTGGTTCTCCTCCTACCTCTCTGACCGCTCCTTTAATGTGTCTCTCTCCAACTCCGCCTCCTCCTCCTTCCCCCTCTCAGTTGGTGTTCCTCAAGGCTCTGTTCTTGGCCCTCTCCTCTTCTCGATCTATACCTCATCCTTAGGCAAACTCATTGCCTCCCATGGCTTCCAATACCACCTCTATGCTGATGACACTCAACTCTATCTCTCTACTCCCTCTCTCTCTCCCTCTGTTCAAGCTCGTCTCATCAACTGTCTCTCTGACATCTCTACCTGGATGTCTCAACGTCAACTCAAACTCAACATGGCTAAAACTGAACTCCTTATCTTCCCCCCTCATCCTTCCTCTCCTTCCTCACTGTCAATAACTATTGATGGAGTCACCATCCTGCCTGTCCCCCAAGCCCGTAGCCTAGGCTTCATCTTTGACTCACCCCTTTCTTTTAAACCCTACATTGACTCTGTTGCTAAATCCTGTCGCTTCTCCCTCCATAACATTGCTAAGATTCGCCCTTTTCTCTCTGTCTCGTCTGCCAAAACTCTTGTTCATGCTCTGGTCATCTCTCGCCTCGATTACTGTAACCTCCTTCTCACTGGCCTTCCCCGGTCTCACCTTTCTCCCCTCATCTCTGTCCAAAACTCTGCTGCCAGGGTCATCTACCTCGCCAGTCGCTTCGACCATGTGCAGCCCCTCCTCTCTTCGCTTCACTGGCTTCCCCTTCCTGAACGAATCCTGCACAAGCTCCTAGTCTTCACCTATAAAGCTCTTCACAACCTTGCTCCCCCCTACCTCTCTGCACTTATCGCCCTCCATACTCCAGCCCGTGCACTTCGCTCCTCCTCTGTCCCTTCTCTCACCCTTCCACGCCTTCCCTGCTCCCCTAAGCGCCTTCGTCCCTTCTCACTTGCTGCCCCCCATGCCTGGAACTCCCTCCCTGTCCACATCCGCCTTGCACCCTCCCTTCATACCTTCAAATCTCTCCTTAAAACTCACCTCTTTCGCTCTGCTCTGTCTGACTCTTTATCCTGCTGAGCCACTATTCCTATACCTACGATCTGTTTACCCTTATCCTTGCCACATGGACCTGCCTGCTGTCATTCTCATCGTAACCAAGCCAAGTACGTGCACTTGAGACCTCGCATCTTCATGAATGTTAGACCCCTTGTCTCTCCCTCTGTTCCCCTTCCTATGTCTCTCCCCCAGCTCCTGTCGCTCAGATTGTAAGCCCTAGGGGCAGGGACCGTGTCTATTTTATTACTTTGTAAAGTGCCACGTACACTGCTGGCGCTATATAAATGTTTGTTAATAATAATAATAATAGTTTCTTTCCCCTCTTCCTCTGGCAGGTTGGTTTTTAATGCCCTTGGAGTATTTTCCCCCTCCCTTTTCTCAACCTGCTTCAAGTCTGGCAATAAACCTACTGATTCTAGAATTGGCCCAGGTTCTCCCCCAGTTGTCACTTTTCCCAGAATTAAAGATTTCTCACTATCTGCCAGCTGTTCATATCTATTTGTCACTTATCCATCTTCCTTTGTTTAGGAGGTGGTGATAATTTAACAGCTCTGGGTCGAGAATGTTTGGTTTTTGGAGACATCATTCAAACACAACCAGACAAACAGCTTAAATATCTTTCCAACAAATAGACCAAACTTTGAACACTATAGCCTCCCACCTGTAGTGAAAGTAATCCTGCCCCTTCTCAGGGAATGCTGTCGGAAAGCTTAGCCTCTGTAGTACAAATAGTCCTACCCTTTCTCAGGGAGTGCTGTTGGGAAGCTTGGCCCCTGTAATAAAGATAGCCCTACTCCTTCTCGGGGAGTGCTGTCGGGAAGCTTGACCCCTGTAATAAAAATAGTCCTACCCCTTCTCAGGGAGTGCTTTCGGGAGGCCCCTGTTTGCCCTGATACTATAAGTAGGAAATCAGCAACTTAGGCCCTGGCCCCGCCGGCACCTAAGACTGCACGCACAAGGGCACGCCCTTGTGCGCGCTGCCCATGGCATGCCAGCCGCAGCGCTGCCTCGGTTGGGGCGACTTTTACTGGTCTGTCCCAGCAGTCCCGTCGCATCCAGGGTGGCGTGCTCGGCTCCTGCCCGTGCACCGCCCAGCTGCAACAAGCGGCCAAATAGTCCCAGCACTAGCTGCTCCAGGCAATTGGTGCTGCTCCCACAACTACACACGCTACTCAGCCCCCACCTGGAAATCCCTCTGGCTCCTCATGGTGCTGCCTCGGTCGGGGCGACTTTTACTGGGCTGGCCTGGAAATCCTGTCTCACCCAGGACAGTGTGCTCAGCTCCTGCCCGTGCACCGCCCAGCTGTGAAAAGCAGCCAAATAGTCCCAGCACTAGCTGCTCCAGGCAATTGGTGTTGCTCCCACAACCGCACATGCTACTATATAATAATATTTTTTATTGTTTAGCTGAAGCCATAACAAATACACAAAATAAGACGTACTAAATAATAACAACACATGGCTCTTGTTTACAAAAGAAAATGCTGAAATAAAATATCCATACTTAGCCAACAATCTAACTCAGGCAAACCTTCCAGCCATCCTAAACCTCTGTACCTCCCCATATACCACTCACCAACTTATCCAGAATTTGGGGGGGGGGGGCAAGATTGAACGCCTGATCCGAATAGCAGCCCAGCAGAATTTAGCCAGCACCCTGGACAGATCCGAATCAATTGGGTTGAGTAACCTCCATAACGCACTCCCAGAGGACCCATTGATCATATGATGACCCCCCAAATACTTGTATCTGGGGCCATCAAATACTGGGCAGCGCATAATTATGTGCTTGGAGGTTTCTGCCTCCCCTAGGTGACACAAGGGGCAGACCCGCTGGGACCATGGGGTCCCCGCATAATGGCCCTCCAGAACTGCTGAAGGGAAAACATTCACCCTCACCTGGAAAAAGGTGGTACGACAATTGGCGTCCTGCCATTCAAAAAGGTAGTAAGAACCAGGCATCAGTGGGGTATAAGGAGTGTAAAAAAATGTCATTTTCTGTGCGTCCCTCAGGGCGTTTTTGGATTGAGCAGACTGGTCCCAAAGTCGTCTCTTAATTAAACTTTTACAGGCCTCCCACCCCAGGGTTTCCAAGCTCTCAAATGAGAACCCCAGATTTAGAACTTCCCTCTCAGTCCTTCTCAACCAGCTATCCATCCCCAAGCCCAGCAGTGATGGCAGCATTCACTAGCAAATTATTTAAAGGGAATAGTACCTTTCTAACCCAGTAATTTAGGAAGACCTGCATGGCGTATACTCTGAGGGGCGCACCGAGTACTTCTGCTCTCAGGATCACTTGTGGAGTCCCCCGAGATGCACCCAGAATCATCCGCAGAAACATATTCTGGAGACTCCAGGTTAGTGAAAAACGCCGACCCCCATACTGGGAATGCATAAAGGAGCTGGCCAATCACTTTGGCTCTGAAGAGTCACAGGACGGGAAGAAACAACCTCCCCCCCCGGCCAAAGAAGAATTTGGTGATAGCTGCTATGGATTTCATTGCCTGTTTTGGGGCAGCTTCAAAGTGGGCCTTCCAACCTCTAACGGCAGAGATAATCATGCCAAGATACTTAAATGCCTGCACTTGCTCAATCTGGTTGACCCCTATGGCCCAACGATGGCATTTTTGGGCTCTTCTGTGTCCCACAACTAGTACCTTGGTTTTCATGAAATTAATTGTCAACAGCTCAGCCTGGCAATATTCTCCAAATGCTGACATCACACGCCTCATCCCCACCAAGGTTTGAGAAATTAGTACGGTGTCGTCCGCGTACAATAACAACGGTATTTGCCGATCACCGATCTTTGGGGGATGAGTATTGCGCGACTTCATGAATTGGACTGAATCATTCAGGTAAAGGTTGAAAAGAGCAGGGGCCAGTAAACATCCCTGCCGCACTCCCAATTTCATCTGAACAGGGTCAGAGAGTGCGCCTTGAGGACTGGTCCAAACTCATAGAGAATTCCCTGAATGGAGCTGAATTATGAGGAACGATAACCTAGGTTCCATATCCTGGGCCTGAAGCTTAGTCCAAAGGCTCTCCCTGCATATAGAGTCAAACACCTTTTCAAGGTCGATAAAGCAAAGGAAGAGTGATCCCCGATCAGTAGTTGACCTGGCAATTAAGGCCGCCAGAACAAATAAGTTGTCAGAGGTTGCGGCTCCCTTGCAAAAGTCGACCTGCTCCAGCTCGACTAGCTCCTGACTTGTTACCCAATGTAATTTGGTCAGCAAGAGCCGCATATATAATTTGGCTATGGTACTTAGGAGACTAATTGGCTGGTAGTTGCCTGGGTCCGTGGGGGACCCTTTTTTATAAATAGGAACAACCGTGCTAGAGAGCCAAGAAGATGGGAGGGTGCCAGTCTCATTAATATAAGTAAATAGAGGTGCTAATACCTCAGTCCAATGCACCGGGTCACTCTTCAAAAGCTCTGATGTTATAAAATCCGGGCCCGGGGCTTTCCCGGATTTAAGGGAGCCGATAAGTACAATCACCTCCTCAGCAGTGACCAGATGCCACTTCTGAAACCTGTCTATAGGGCAAATCTCCAAAACCGGGGAACCCACTCTAGACTTAGAAAATAGCCCCTCATAAAAGGCTTGCCATACTTCCAATGGAAGGGAGACACTGCAGCTTTGCCCGCCCTCCTTCGGGAGTCAGTGGATCATCTCCCAAAATTTCCTGCCTTGGTGAGGGCCACCCACAATGCTTTCTGGGCATCATTTAGCTTTAATGCTATCAATTTTCGGTAATTTTTCCTCCTGTATGTTAATAGGAGCCTCGCGGCATAACAGGGGTTGGTCTTTACTTTCCTCACCAATCGGCGAAGCTGAGCCCTTGCCCTATAGCACTCAGAATCAAACCACCGAGGGGATGCAGAGGCAGGCACTGTACTCCTGATGTGGACCACCTGGGTGGCAAGTACTGGGGTCAATAGATCTATCAGTTCGTCAAAATGGTTGACCGTATCTGGCCCCTGATCCTTAATTTTGACCCAGATACCTTCCATCAGAGGAGATTCCAACAATTTAGACACCTTGTCCTTCAGATCCTTGGACCATTTAACTTGAATCAACAAGGGGGGAATGTCTAGCCCAGAAATGGTCCATTCGGAAGGGTAAGGTGAAGAATCCCTAAAGGTTATACCAATAGGTAGATGATTAGTCACAAATAAGGGTACTACTGAGAATTTTATCACCAATGAAAAAAGAAAAGGGGGTATCAAAAAAAGGTCTAAGACACTAGAACCTAAAGGAGAATTAAAGGTGAAATTGCCCACCAAATCGTTTTCAAGGCGGACATTGACTATAATTAAGTCCAAGGCATCTAGTAAAATATCTAGAATGACCTTGCTTGGGCCCACCACTTGATCTTTAGAGTGGCGCGTTGGAATATGATAGAGGTCCACTGAATCCTCTAGACTAGGCCAGGCAGGCTGGGATACAGGATCACCCAGTCTGGCATTGAAATCCCCTCCTAACAGAAGGCAAGCCTCCGGGAACTGCAATATAGCCTCCGTTCCCTGTTTGGTTAGGAGTAGCCAGATATCAGGGGAATAGTAGACTGATTGCTCTGGTGGCACATACACCACTCCCAACAACCTCTCCAATCCAGAAGGGAAGCGACAATGAAAAAGAGTGAAATATGCTTTAATACAGCTGACACATTTGACCTACACCGATAGAGAAGAAGCTATCAATAAGGCAAGTCCACCACTTGGTCGGCCGTGAACTTCTGAAGGCAGTGCATCTGCCCAATATACATCAAAACCCCTCCACTTACCCTGAAAAGGAGGGACAACCAGCCATGTCCCTTAGAGGGAGGCTTAGGATGGTGTCTCAGTACCCTTACGCCGAGGGGCAAACCCACTGCCTCAGAAGCTGAGGGAGATTCTGGAGAGGCTTGAGGACACGGGTTCGACTGGGGATTCAAGGAAGATAGTCCTGTCAAGGGTAGAGACCTGATAGAGGAAGCCTCTACTTGCACAGCCCCAACAATAGGGTTCAAAGAAGAATTTTGCACTACTAAACCCGGAGTTGAATCTCCTCCCAATCCCACATGCATTACACCAGTCAGTTCTCCCAATGTGTCCCCTGGAGCAAGGGGTAGAATAGTACAATCACTCCTCCATTGTACCTCTGACCTTGGGATGCCCTCTCCTGAGGATACCCAACTAATAGAGCGGGAGTACGAAGATAACAGCACAGGTAAGGGAGAATGATGGCTTGATGCAGCAACCTCCCTAAGATGGAGCTCAGGGTGTGAGCTTTTTAGATCTTCCAACTGTGTTTGCAATGACTCGAGCCATTCTAAAAACCTATCCTGCAGGACATCTGAAGGTGGCATCCCGTTGTCTGGTGGAGGAGCCACCAGAACCGAGACAGGAGGGTGGAGAACCCCCCTACCCCCATCTGTCACCCCGGGTTGACTACCCCTTTCCCCCATGTAGTTGGGCAGGAGGAGAACTCCTAGAGAAGGAGAACTGTGGAATATTTGTGGTCTTGGGAAATAATAGTCTAGAATCCTGGGAATCAAAAAGAATGGGGGGAGCAGGGGGAGGAGAGCCAGAGGGGTGACACCTTATTTTGTTCTCTCAGCCCTGTAGACCGCTTGTCACCGGCGGCACCTGGGGCACCCCCTCCTGGGGGTTATGGCAAGCCTGAAAAGCACGAGAAATAAAAACAGCCTGCTCCTCTAATTGACCTTTCTGTGCCAATGTCCGGGCGATCAAAACAGGGGATCCAAAGGTCACGATAATCATCTGCTTTCCTTGCACATTAACCAAGTGATCCACTGTCAGTATATCCCTCCTAGTGACTATTGTTTTTGTCAAAAGTAAACGGAGGTGCTCAGCAACGTCTAGGGCAGTTTCCCACAAGGGAGGACTGCGGCCCCGCCATGGAAGAACTGTAAATACTAAGGAATTAGCCAATATCCCCCCAAATTCAGCCCTCTAAGTACAAAAGGGGTGGGATAAAGAATTAGATTGTAACCAGGATGAACCAGGATATAAAGGGGGAGGGTTTCGGAGGCAGGTTTACCAGGCAAGGTAGATTGGAGGGGGGCCATGAGGAGGCCATGGGTAGCCCTAATGCTGGGAGCCCCCACACCTCCCTCCCTGGACTAACCCCTCCAGCGACTCCAATTTAGTCTTCACTTTTGAGAGTTTAAGGAATACAAATTGCAGTGTCTCCACAGTGAGCATGACATGCTCTGCTAAAAAGACTGCCAGTCTTTCATCTGGTAACATGCCTACTGGGCCACAGTTGGCTAGGTGAGGCGTATCCGTGACTGGGGGGGGTGTCATTCCGGAGAGCACTTCTGGTACGTCAACCTTCTGCCCAGAGTCATCTAGTTCCCAAATCTGCCAAAAGCTGGAAGCGGTTATTTAGAGGTGGGGGTGTGTGGGGGGGGGGGGACGCCGTCAGGAAAGCCACCCTCCTCATTGTAGATCGGGAAAAAAAGTTCTCCAGCTGCATCTGCCTCAGTGTCCTATCAGTTGGTCCTAGACTAGTGGAGGAGGACATTACCCTCACCCCTCACACCCAGACTGAATCCAGACAAGGAATGCAAGAATGGCCCGGTTCACCTGGCAGCTCGCCTAAGGCCGCGCGCACAAGGGTGCACCCTTGTGTGCACAGCCCTTAGGCATGCAGCCCTGGTGTGCGCCTGTGGCGCTGCTGCAGGCTCTCTCACAGCTTTTGTTCTCACTGCAGGTCCGGCCCCGCCTCTGGCACAGCTGACAGCAGGTAGGTGGCGCCACTCTCAGACTCCCCTCACAACTTGGACTCGCCGCAGGCTCTCTCACAGCTTTTGTTTTCCCCGCAGGTCTGGCCCCGCCTCTGGCACAGCTGACAGCAGGTAGGTGGGGCCGCTCTCAGACTCCCCTCGCAAGTCCCCGCACACGCTACTCAGTCCCCGCCTGGAAATCCCTCTGGCGCCTCACCAATTTTTACCTTATTCATGCCATTGTTTATGGTTAGAGTTAGTAGGTTTCTGGAAGTAAATCTCCAAAGGATAATTTACCAAGGCCCTTTAGTTCAATAATGCTCTCCTAGGCACAAGTCCTAGTCTAAGCTTCGAAGCAGACCTTCAGGGCTCTAAGCAAGATTTCAGCACTTCCCATGTTTCCTTTAGAAGGAAAGGTTACAGGCTAATTCCAGTGTTACCTCCCTTACACCACCCAAGGGCTAGCTATCACACCCCTTGTAAGCCTCCAATTATGGGATCTTAAATAGTCCTCTTAAAATATATTTTGTAGGTTTGGTCAAAATGCATGCTGAAAATAAAGATGGATGAAAATCAGTAACAAACTTTCTTCCAAGATAAGTTATACTTACATTTAATTAGTCTTCTCTGATAGACTTCATAGTGCTAGGTGTCTATCAGTCTGAGTTAAAAGCTTGCTGTTTAAGGCAATATTACACAGCATAGAAGAAAACAAGTACAAGCTCAGTATTATATTTAATAGGGATGGGAGAACGCGGTTCAGAAGTTCAGAAATCAGACCGAACTTGGTCTGTTTGGTCGACCAAACCGAATTCAAATTTCAAACTGAACCAAACTGAATTTCTGAACTCCGTTCTGTTTGCCCATCCCTAGTGGCAACGCACACCAAAATAAATGGTTTTGAATGGCCGAACTTGGTCCGGAAGTTCGGAATTTGACTGAACTTGGTCTGTTCGGTTGTCCGAACTGAACTTCTGAACTGAACTCAAATATCAAACTGAACCGAACCGAATTTCAAACCAAACCAAAACGAATCGAATTTAGAACTCCGTTCTGTTCGCCCATCCCTAATATTTAACAACAGTACTGGTTATTCTGTTATTTCAGAATCCCCTCATCAGCAGCAGCATTTTCTGCCTGCTTACTTTACCGTAAACATACAGTCTTGCAATACAAATTTCTACCAGCAATATGCAGGTTGACACCGAGAACACTGGACTGATGGTCTGGTGTTCTCTCACCTCCAAATAAGTCATTTTCCTTTGACCTAAATGGATTTATAAATATTTACAGTCAGGCCTAGTATATATTACCTAAAATTTAACATTTATTAAAAATGGAACTAAATCTTTTTAGGAATTAATTTAAATACCATTACTTTATCACTTTTGCTGTGATCTTTAAATTATGCTCTTAGTACTTTTCAATAGAAGACATTTGAGAGAAATAAAGTACAAAAGCTGAAGGGGCCTTTGCTGAGAGAATTTCTATTCCATGTGCAAATAAGAAGGAAGAAATTTTATTGGCAAGTATTTGATGTGCCATCAGTAATGAGGCAAATGGTGATTTCAGACGTTACGGGCTC
>QEPC01002855.1:1438-24983 GCA_003113815.1 Sphenodon punctatus | reverse complement strand
CCCAACAAGAACATGTTGTACATGCATGTAGGTATTGAGAAGAACGAGCGGTTACTACGGTACAGAGAGACACACACAGACAGCAGCACAGCACCAGCAGCAGTCAGCGACAGCGTGACAGTGTCACAGCACAGCGCTGCAGCGGCAGCACAAAATAGTCATACTCCCTTTGCGGAACTGTGATAAGTGCTCATGGCTGTCTCATATATTAAATTAGCAGAACGTGGGAAAAGACCGCTGATTTTATACGGCAATGATAACGATCAAGAAATCAGCGAAACACATACATGCTGCTTCTGCGAATTCTTGTACCAAAAGAAACACAGAATCGCAGACTACCACGTGGAATTCTGCGAGGCGCAATGTGGGATGCCGAGGTTTAGGAATGGAATTGCGGTGCAGTAACAGCTGCTGCCGCATCAGCCCTAAGGAGGAGGAGAGAATATAAGAAAAATGCTGAAGGTAAATTAGGTGGCGTTTCCGATCTGAAATGCAACACCAGAGCCTTTTTTTTTTTTTTTGGTTGAGGAAAAGATTTTTGTTGTTTTGCTGATTTTTTTGTTGTCGTCATCTTGAGCTATGCTAAAAGCATTACATTCATCCAACTGTGTCTGCAACTCTGACTTCTCAGTTTAGCTACATTGGACTAGAAGGCTATAGGCGTTTGTGTTTTTAAAAAAATATATAATAAATTTGTAAAAGTATTATTAATGGGGGAATAGTTTCCCTAGCAGCCAGCAGAGCTAGACTAATTTCCCAGGGTAGGCTAATGCTGCTGGCTGCACTTTGTCAAATGGCTGTGCTCGTATAGTTTTAGCTGAGATGACAAGTGACCCATCTAGAATTTGGAAAGCAGGAGCTGCCGCTCTTTGGTGTTTCCTTTAGTTAAAAGGTATTTTCAGACATTACGAGATCACGCTCAACCACAGTGAACCACAGTCAATCCCGCGATGGGGCCAAAGGGCCCTGAATGTCTGTTCAGTGGCCGCCAGATGTTCACCACAGTCAATACCTACATGGGGTCAAATTCAACCACGTTTCTGGACCTCCGGACCGGACCATCTCTGAAAGCATGGTCAAAAAGATTTCCAACAGGAAACAAAAAAAAGTAACGTCTGGACGGCAATCACTGGTCGGAATAAAAGAGAATGATTCCCAGCCGGGGTCAAAGCATGCAGCATCGCTGCCAGGCAACCAGCAACAACACAGGCAGTGGAGGGAGATTTAAAGGGCACACAGGAGCAGGGAAACGTGGTGGGATGGAGTGAGACGGGAGGCAGAGAAGGGTGGAGGGCGAGAGAGTGAGGGAGGAGGAGGTGGTGGAGGCACAGGCAGGGGAGGAGGTGGTCATGCTGCACATGCAGGAGGTGCAGGGACAGCATCAGCAGCAGCCGGGACAGGCTGCCCCAGGGACATCGACCAGACCGGGGGAGGAGGACCTTGGAAACCGGTAAGGGGAATGAGGGGGAGGGGACCCGGCAGCACAGAGGCACCAAGTGGGGGCAATGGCCAGTCGGCGGGCAGGTGAGGCAGATGGGGGAGGGATGCGGGACCAGGGCAGGCCAGCACCCGAACACCCAACAACACCCCCCCTTCTGTTCTGTAGGCACGCAAACGGGCCCAGGAGTCCAAGCCCCTGGAGGACACGGGCCCTGCCCAGGTGGAGGAGGAGGACCGGGAGCAGGAGGAGGAGGAACCAGAGGGGAGAAGGGGGAGAAGACCCTACCACCGAGGGAGCCAGTGGGGGTTCCGGGAGACCTGGGACTTTATTCATATCTGGGGGACCCTGGAGCATCAGCTGGAGCTCACGCTCAATCAGAGAAATGAGCACATGTTCTGGAAGATACTGCGGGAAATGGAGGCAGTGGGGCATCACCGGACCATCACACAGTGCTGCTCCAAGGCCAAAGAGCTAAAGAGTGGGTACAAGGTCATCAGGGAGAACAACCAGCGGTCCGGACACGGACTCCGGACCGCCCCCTTCTATGATGCCCTGGACCGCATCCTTCATATGAAGGGATCAATAGTTGCCCCACGCCTCATGGGGAGCACTGCGGTCCAAGGCATGGAACGGGCCGATGTACCCCCTCCCCTCACCACCCCACAAGAAGGCAACCACTCCAGGGCCCCAGACTCCCAGAAAGAATGGCCTGGGACATCGGGGGCCAGAAGCCCCCCCCGGACAGCAGCCCTGAGAGCCCCCACCCCCTGGACGGACAGGCAGATTCCAAAGCTGGCACCCTCATCACCTTCAGTCAGTGGCCGCAGGGGGAGCACAGCAACACGGAGGGGCTGGCCTCGGAGGGATCAGAGACGGACATCAGGGGAGGGACCCGGGGCGAGGTGGGAGGGGGGTTGGGGATGGCACAGCCAGGGGGCAAGCCCCACCTGGCCCTGCCAGCCCGTGACATGGGGTATGGGCCGGGGGGCTGCCTGGGCTCCCCAGAAGCTCTCCACCAACCACCCCCATACCCCACAGGGCACAGAACGCCCCGGCACCAGAGGCAGGTGGGCAAGGAGGCTGGCGCACAGCAGTCCAGGCAGCAGTTGGAGGAACCAGGTGAGGCACACAGGCAGGGTGGGGGGCCCCCGGAGAGGCCTGGTAGAGGACCCAGCACACGCAGCGCAGGATGGGGGGTTAGGAGGGGTGGGAAGGGGGGGCGGGCACCAAGGGGAGTGGGTGCCCAGGGTGCCAAAAGACTAACCACTATGTACCCTATAGGACAGCCGGAGGGGCCCCATCAACCAGGGCCCATGCCCCCAGCCCAACGGATGAGGGAGCACAGGGCATGGGTACAGTGCCGGAGGGAGGACCAGGCAGAGGACATTGTCCAGACCACCACAGAACAGGGGGAGCGGATGATTGCGGCCTTGGACCGCATGGAGGCGGCCATAGAGCACTTCCTGGAGCAGGCAGAGGCAAGGCACCAGAGGCTCCAGGCAGAGGTGCACCTGGAGCAGAGGCAGGAGCACCGGGAACACAGCAGGCAGGTAGAGGAATTTGGGCAGCTGGAACAGGCCATCGAGGGGATGGTGTGGGAAAATTCAGCCAAGATGGACAGGTCCCATGACATTGGGACCTCCCTGCTCCTGCACGTGGGCACTATGTGCACCTATGTCATGGCAGCCACTCTGCCGGGCACCCTGTCTGTCCAGAGCCCTGTGCCAGGCCCCTCAGTGCCCCCACTGCCTCCCCAACTGTCCCAGCCACCTCCACACCATCAGGGGCCCCGCCTCCGCCTCCTGGTCCCTATAGTCCTCCAGAGGGAGCAGCCGCCTAGGGGGACGCCTCAGGTCCCGGGTCCTCCCTCCCTCCCACCGCTGCCTGCCCCTCCAGACACCGAGACCTCCCAGGACACTGTTGGGGACACGGACAGCAGGGGGGAGGGCAGCTCCCAGAGCTCTGTGCCACCCACAGGGCACTCAAGGGAGCGCCTCAGGAAATGCGGGGACCAGGGGGGATGAGGGGGAAGGAGGAGGGCAGTCTGAGGGGGGGCGGTGGTGGTGGTGGGGACATGGGTAAGTGGGTGAGATAATAAATGCACTGATGACACAGCCACCTCCTGTGGTTGGTTCAGGGCCCAGAGGGGGGGGTGGACCATGCCCGTATAGGGGCTCAGCCGGGGAATCCCCTGGGCCCCCAGCTGATGTGCCTGGCTAGGGCAGCACAGATGCATTTGGCATACCGGTACTCCCTTGGGTTGTCCACGTTCACATACAGAGGCATGGGGCTGGGAGGGTGTGTAGGCATGGGGTATTCGAGGGCGGCCCCATCGGTCTCGCACACGTTGTGCAGCACACAGCAGGCACCGATCACCAGGGCCGAGGCCTTTATCGTGTAGTCTAGCTGGCTGGTGAGACTCCTCCAGCGCTGCTTGAGGGTCCCGAACGCCCGCTCGACCACGGTCCTGCTGGCACACAGGTGGGTATTGTAGAGCACCTCTGCCGGGGTGCAGGCGACCGGGTATACCTTCATCAGCTACCAGGTGAGGGGGTAGGCTGGGTCCCCCAGGATACAGGGGGGCATCAGCACCCCCTCGATCCAGGCCATCCCCATGTCTGCAAAGTCCCCCCGGTATATCTGGGCATAAAAGGGGGAGATGGTCATGATTTGGGCATCGTGACTGCACCTGGAGTTGCCTGTGACAATGTCTATGAACCTCCCCCAGTGGTCCACAACCACCTGCAGCTGCTGGGAGTGATACCCATGCCTGTTGACATATTCCGCAGCCTCCCCCATGGAGGGGCCGAGGATCTCGATGTGGGTGCCATCCACGGTGCCCATGCAGTTGAGGAACCTTCCAGCCGCGAAGCTGGCCATCACGGGCCCCTGATCCACCAGCTGGATCACCCTGTCCAGGAGGACGCCCTCCACAGCCTCACAGACATCCCAGAGGATACAGGCCACAGTGCTCACCCTGACACCGAAGTGTTGGGAGACGGACCAGCAGGAGTCAGACATTGCCAGGGCCCAGACCCCACTGGCCACCCGCTGGATCATGGGAATGGGGTTCCTTATGGGGGTGTGCTGTCGCTCCAGCTAGGGCGTGAGCAGCTCCGCGAGCCACAGTAGAGTGAGCTTGTCCATCCAGAAGTGTGCCCTCCATGCTTCCTCGTCGCACTGAGCCAGCGCCTGGGACCGCCAGCCCCGAGCCCGCTCCATGACCCATAGCTTCCGGGCAATGGGCATAGCGAGCAGTGCAGCCCAGTGCATGGTCTCCCTCCTCCATTGGAGGCATCTGGCCACCTCGCGGATTGCCGCAGGCCTGGTCCAGCAGCGGCTCACGTCCTATAAGTCTGCCCCAACCGCTGTGCCCTGAGCTAAGCCAGGGAGTGCCTGCGGGCCTGGTGAGCCCTGGGGCCCCTGCAGCACTCCAGGCCATGGTAGCCCGCAGGTGGGCACCCAGGTGAACCTCAGCGGTCAGGATACGCAACTGATCGGTGTTGTTGCGGTGCCACTTGGCACAGAGTGCAAGGACCATCCTGCATGCAACCAACCTGTCCCGCTCCATGGTGAGGTGAGGCCCGGGGGGGGGCGCTAGCGGCCCTGATATAGGCTGGGATGGGCTCTCCCCCTGGCTGCCTGTGCCGGCTCCTGCAGGGCGGGCGGCCTGGGGCAGGGGGTGCACGGTATTGAGCACACCTGCTGTCCCTGCTGCGAGCCATGCGCACGGCCAGGTGCATGTCCGGGCATGCAGGCTGCAGCTGCATGTCTCCTGTCATCACCTCCCACCTCTCCCTATTGACAACATCGTGTCCTTGCCAGCCTGATTAGTGTGGCAGCTGTCCTGTCTGTGTGCTCGTTCCTGCAGCTGTGCTGGGTCTGCACCCCACACCTCACTCTGTTGCATACATTGTTGCAGCCTGGGGCTTTGTCGGCCGGCCTTGGTGACCCCCTGGGCTCCCTCCCACCCCTGGAGGGAATGTGGGCCCCCCGTCCATGGTGTTATTCTCCCTGGGTTGCTGGACTATGGCTGGCTGTGCTTCCACCGGGCTCCCGGCCCTCATGGGGCCCCCCATCCGTGGTCCTTCCGTGAGACTATGACCCTGTGTGACCTGTGGCATACCCCAGTGGTGCAATTGCTTCTGAGCTGCATGGACAGCCTGTTGGATGCCTGTGTGAGTCTGAGATCTGGCCTTCATTACTTCGTCTATGAGGCGAACGCTCGGGATTGCCAGCTGCATGCTGAGACGCTGGGGCTGGTTCCCTTTCCCGATGGGCACATCCCAGAGATGAGGTGCTCGCATGTGGCTTGGTCTGCGGCGGAGACCGTGTCCGCCCTGTCTGTGTGCAGCCTGGCCACCTACATGGAGGGGGGGCCTGCCTTGGCCGTGTCCTACTTTGGCTGCGTTCACGGGGTCTGTGAGTATCAGCGCTCTTGTGGTGTGGTGTATCACCAACTGTTGGAGCTGGGTCAGCTTCCATGACCCCCTGCTTCCAACTGCTGCATGTCCGAGCCTACCTCGGTGGAGCTGTCAGAGCTGTCGGGTGTGTGGTCCTGTTCTGATGTGCAGCTGGGTCTCTCCATGCAGGATCCATTCGAGGCATACTACTTGATTGCCCACCACATGTCCATGCATGGGTACCGCATTGGCCCCACCTCATTCACCAGATGGGGCACCCGGCCCCATGGCCCTTTGTGGCCCCCAGAAGCTGGCTGTGAGTCCCCCTGTGCCTCCTGGCCCCCTGTTCCTGGCCCCCGTGTGGGCTCCCGGCTCCACCCTGCTGCCTGGCCCACTGCCTGCTTCCTCCTTGCTGTCCCGACCATGCTGCTGTGCTGCCTGCTTCCTGAGGTGTTGCTGACCCTGCCTGTGGCTCTGGGTGTTCCCCTCCATGGCCACTGTCTCCATTGTCCATCTCCGGCACCCCGACCATCCCCCCCAGCTCCCCAGGGTGCTGCTGACAGTCCTTGTTCACCTGTGCCCCCTTCTGCACCCCACCCACCCCTCCTGGGTGCCCGTGTGATCTCGGAGTTCTAGGACCCCTAGACTGGCCCCCCCAGCTTCCTCCCGGGGGGAGGGGTTGTGTGACTTTGGACGTGCTGCACTGCCCTGGACCTCCTGTCTCCACTCCATTGCCCCCTCGCTGGTGCTTGGGTTCTGCGTGTGCCTCGTGGACTATTCCCGGGCCACTCCCTGTTCCATGTGTGCTCCTGTTGTGCCTGTATTGCCTGGGGCCCCCCATTCCAGAACTGCCTGTGTTGCTGTGGGGATGCCCATGTGGACTGCTCTGTATTGGGGGTTCTGGTTGCTGTTGCCTGTGTCCCACTGTGCCCCTTTGCCATTTGCCCTCCTATTCCCTGTCCCTGGCCCCCCTCCCTCCCTTGCCCATTGTGCCTAGTGTGGTGTCTGTCCCACTGTGTCTCCCCCCCTTCCCTCCCTTTCCTGTCCGGGCATGTGTGTTTGTGCTGCTTGTTCCACTGTGCCCTCACTGTCTGTGTGCCTGTTGTGTGTGGTACCTAGGCGGCTCTTCTCCCTCTTCCCCCTCCCTTCCCGTTTCCTTTGTGTGGGCATTCCCTTTTGTCCCTTTTGGCTTTGTTTGCCCTCAGGCAGCCATGGCTGTGTCCTGCCCCTCCCCGGCTCGTTCTGGGTGTTTGACCATGGCTGGGAATTGGTGTCACATCTGTTGCGCCGCTCCGGGCTGTGATCTGGCAGCCCGATTCCCTGTCATGGTCCCACTCCTGTCACGTCTGTTTGGGGCCTTTATTGACCACAGGGGGTGGTTGTTTGGTTCACCACCGCTGGGAATCCACTGTGGTGACTCTGGCACATGTAACATCTGAAATCACCCAAAGTCTCTGTGCTTTTTCATTAAAGATCTTGGAATCATTTAAAGCTACAGAGATGGTCAGAAGTTCAAATAAGGTGGTTTTGTAAGGCCTGTGAGCAGTGTTCTCATTGGACTTGACAAGGCTACTTGTTTGGTTAAAGTCAAGCTTCCTGAGTCCTGGTCACTGATGGCTGGAACTCAGTACCTCCCAGGAGTGAGGTAAGGTGCATGGGGTTAGGGAGTGGCACCACCTTCCCTACTGTCATTTTTAATCCTGGTCTTTTATTAGCTCAAATAATCTTATTGGCAGCTCTAAACCATTATTTTAATTTCTCAAAATGATGCTTTTTAACCAGTCCAATGAGGACTCTCCTCTCCTGCCCTAAAGGAAGAAGACTGGCAAAGAGCAAACACCCAAAATCTTAATTGCTTGATTTTTTAAAAACTCTTATTTAAAATTTTTTATTTTAAAGAAACTTAATCCATGGTGGAGCAAGCAAGATTTCATAAGAATTTGTAACATGTGATACGTTTGTGTTGCACTTTGATTTTGTAAAAAAGAACCAAAAAAAGAGTGAATATTAGGGTATTAGAGCTGGGAATTGCTGCCTGGCTGAATGATTATGTTGAAGCCACATGCAGGGGAGACTTAAGACAGTTACTCTGAATGTGAGATTACATTTCCAAAGAGAGTATTAAACTTTATACAATTTCCACCCCACCAGCAAGATACCCACTTTATTGCAAAGGATGCAAACAGATTGCATAACAAGTACTTGAGATTTAATATACCATTCATGTGTGCAAAGGAAAGAAAGCAGGGGTAACTGTGGGATTCGGTCATTAACTTCCAACTCTCCAAAATTAAAAAAGGACAGAGATGGACAATGCCTGATGAGCTTGGGAGAACTGGACAGGGAAAGTACAGCTTAATAAAGAAGGGAAAATGCAGAGAGACAAATAGTAATTCCAGGGGTTTTTAATTTTCCTCTGAAGGATTTGGACAGGTAAAATAGAATTCCCCCGTGTAACTGGAACATAACAGCGGCTCAAATTGTTCAATTTTTTTTAAAGTATGGAGGTCTCTAAATGGAAATATACTGGATTATACCTACGATTCCCATGTACATGGAACGTATTCTAAAACTGACCATATTTTGGTGGATAGATAATTTTTCACTCATTGCTTGACGAATTATATACTTATTACTACATTTTCAGACCACAATGCATTCATTTTAGAGTGTTTTATTAATAAGTCAGAAAGTGCACTAAGTAGACAATGGAGTTTAAGCAAATCACTTTTATATAAGTAGTTTATTTCATGAAAAAAAAACCAAAGAGATACAGGAATATTTGGAGATTGAGACCCCAGAAATCTCCATTCAGATGGTGTTGGAGGCTTTTAAAAACTGTCCTCAGTGGAAAAATCATTGCCACAGCCTCCTTCATTAAAAAAAATGTAGGGTGAATCATTAGAAAGCCTCTACAACAGATTAAAGATTTTGGAAGGCAAACATAAAATTTTGCCAAAGAAAAGCCTGTTAAGAGAAATACAGAAAGTCAGAGGTGAGATAAATAGGAAAAAAACCAGTGAATCGATTATGTGGAATTCAAAGATATTACTATGAAAAAAGTAACAAGGCTGAAAAAGCACTATCATGACTAATAAAAAAGCAGAAACAAAATTATATAGCTAAATTAAAAATAGATAGCTGAGAGTTATTAACATCCACAGAAAAAATAAGAAGAATTTCAACAATTGTATCAAAGATTATATACTTTTCCAGCTGCGTAGGCTGAAATTCAAGATTGCTTGCATTCCTGGAGCCTTCCTCATATCTCTGCAGGTCATTTTAAACAACTTAACAGAAGTTTTATGTTTGAGGAAGCACAAGAGACAATACAATCAATTCCAAAAAATAAAAGTGGCCCAAATGGTTATCTATAGCAGGGAGCAGCTGGATAGCACTGCTGCCCCTTTAAAAGCGGAAAGCACCAGCAGTTGGGCTGGGTTGGCTGGCTGCTGTTCCCGAATGGCTGGGTAAGGGAAAAAAATACCCAGCAGCATTAATGGAAGTGGGGCAAGACACTGACCCTTTAGGGGCAGACTGCCTGGAGGGCTTGCCATGCCCACCTCTGAGTAGAAGAGGGAGGAAGCCAGTGTAGGCTTCAGTTGATCTCTGGCCCTGGTAAGCAAGGACTGAGAGCTCTATGAGGTGGACCTGACAGTGGGCTTAAGCAAGGGCAACTGGATTGGAGTGCTGACCTGAGACCCGTGCAACAGAGACTCTTGCAACTGTGGGTGGCCAGAGGTCTGTTGCCTGGCTGAGCTGGAGTATAGACAGGGCTTGGTCTTTAAGTAAACTATATTCCACAAGGAAGGAGTTAAGGCCCTTGCAAATTCAGTCCTGCATCAAAAAGCATGGAAATTTCAAGTTAAGGCCACAGTCTTAACCCGCACTCCACAATAGCAGCAAAGACAATATAATCTATCAAGTTATTCGCCCTCACAACTTATGGTCCATACATCTACACTTAGCCTTGGTCTTTCATTCCCAATCCTTTTCCCTTTCCAGGTTGGCAGCAATACTGAAGATAGAAAACTGGACTGGGCCAAGGGATAGCTTTTATATGGGTTTGGGAGAACAGGACAGTCTTAACTTCTGTGTCATGCAAGCAGTAAGGACATTGTATAGTCTCACATATTGTGCTCGCTTATAACTTAGGATCCACCACCCCAAACATAAAAATCAGAGTGCGCAGGAGCAGACTAAGCCCCCCAAACCACATGGCAAGGCAAAGCTGGCACCACTTTCCCAAACATAAAAATGCAGAGTGCGTAGGGGTAAACCAAGCACCTCAGACCACATGGCAAGGCAAAGTTGGCACCCCTCCTTTCCAAACATAAAACTGCAGAGGGTGCAGGGGCAAACCCTCCACGCACACAGCTCAGGAAAAAGGGGAATGACAGTGACGGGGAAGGAGAGTTGTATAATCCTGAAAAAAAGAAATTGCAGAATCAACTTCAAGATGCCATTGCTATAGAGCAACCAAATGTAAAGTAGAATTATGTTACAGGACTTGAAAGAGCCAAAGTACCACTTAAAGAATCATTTATATTGCCTATTAAATTTCCTCATCTGTTTACAGAGAAGAGAACACCTTTGAGAGGAACCTTCTGTTTGGACCACCATGAGCTGGAAAGTCCTATTTAGCAAAAGCTGTGGCAGTTCTATGTTCTTCTCAATATCCTCCTCTGACCTTGTTTCAGAATGACTAGGAGAGAATGAAAAGCTCGTAAAAAATGCATTCCAGCTTGCCAGAGACAACAAGTCTTCTATTATCTTCATTGATGAGATAGATTCTGTGTGTGCTTCAAGAAGGGAAATGAAAGCGAGGCTGCTAGATGGATAAAAATAGACTTTCTACTTCAGATGCAAGGGGGTTGATGTGGACAGTGAAGGAATCTTTGTTTTGGGAGCCACAAACATACCGTGGGTTTTGGATTCTGCCATCAGGAGAAAGTTTGAGAAACGTATTTATATTTCTTTGCCTGGGGCTGTCAGGCTCCAGGGTACGGAGCTGTGGGGGAAACAAGGAGGGGGAAGGAAGGCCAGGGCTATCAGACTCCAAGGAACGGAGTCAGGGAGAGGGAAGAAAGGTGGGAAGAATCAAGGCCTAGGAACAGGGGGGGAAAGGGTGGCCCCAAGGCAACACTCCGAAACCTCTCAGTCGCTCTCTCGTACCCAAGAGATTATGTACTCAGCATCGATACCAGGCACGCTGGTCTAAGAAGGTACGCGACTCATCATCGAGGTCAGGGTCCGGAGCCAGGGGGAGGAACCCACTTCATGGAAGTTGGTGGGTTAACCAGTACCCTGGAAGCCAGGGAAAACTAAACATAAGCTCACACAGAGCAAGGGGAAGGAACTAAGCATAGGCTCAGACGGAGCGGGGCAAAGGAACGACGCATAGGCTCTAGCAGAGCAAAGGGAAGGGATGAAGCCTCAGCTCCCACAGAACATGGGGACAGCAAACAGGGGAGATGCACAAGATAAAGGGGTCCAACAAGCACGGGACACACACACAAGACAAGGGGGATCAACAGACATGGGACACGCACTTGAGAAGGGGGAAACAAGCAAGCCTAGGGCGTACCCTTGGGGAGGGAATTGCCAAGCCCTGAACGCAAGGCCAAAGGAAGGGGAAGGACACACACTCACCTTATAAAGAACATACAATGGGAAGACGGGGGTACAAAACACAGTCTTACTACCTGCAGAGGGGCACACACAGGGCACACACACACAAAACACAACACAACCCAAGCTTTCCATAAACACAGCAACCAGGACAGGGAAGGGGGGGATGAGACGTTGCTCCACCAGCTTCCTGAGGCCAATCAGGAAGCTGGGAGGCAGGGCTAAAGCAACTGGCTACAGCTGGGAGGGAGCATGACACACAGGGAGCGAGCACACAAGGGAGACAGAAGGGGGAAAACCCAACACCCTCACAAGCCTACCAGGTGGCGTAGGGTGCTGGAGAGCCTGTTTAGCACCCCAAGGACCATGGGTTCAAGACCCAGCCCTGACAGAGCCCCCCGCAGGGAAGGGGGCAACATTTTAGACCACACAGAATGGGACACGGATGAGAGACACAGGAAGGGGTACCGTATACCAGGGCGATAGACCCCGGAAAATGAACAAGGGGAACCTCCCCACATACAACAACCTGGAATAGTAATGTACAAACACCCCAATTTATAAGTAGAAAGGAGGGACTGGTTGGGGAGGGTGTAGAATGGCATGAAGAAAGGTGGACACCGTCTGTACATGATTCCAGGTGCTCTGGGCTAAACATATTGCAGGGAACAGAAGGTACCACGGACATGAAGTGTGGGACCCCAGGACCAATCTCTCTAGGGCAGGAGGGGGGAAGGGAGAACAAGGAAAAGGGCAGGGTTGTTGCTGGCCAAGTGGATGGGACCAACCTCGCAATGGAAGTCCATACACAATGTCAAGAGCATTTCGCCAATGCTGGTTCTCAGTCCCTCCAAGCGGCACTGGGGCAGTCCCCTCAGCCATTGTCCTTCGGAAGGAGGGGGTTGCGTGGGGAGCAGTTAGCTGCCCTGATACTGTAGGTGGAGGGACTGTTGGTAGGTGTCGAGTGGCAAGTGGACCTGGAAATGCTGGTAAAGGGTGCAAGACAGTTGCCTGTCGAAAGTTGGTAGCAGGCTCTGTCCCCGCCAGGTGACTTGTTGATAGCTGGCTGGTGGCTTCATGCTCCAACTGGGGGGAGGCTGGCCTTTGCTGGACAGTAGCCTGTGTCTCTGACCCGGGAGTTTTGGGTTGCCGTCGAGCAACGGGTTCTAAATGGGAAGCTGCTAGCAATGGTGTCGCTGATTCTGGTGGGGGGGCTACCAGTGGCCACCAGGTAGCAAGTATAGATGCCTGTTGGAGAGCTTCGAGTGATGGCTGCCCGACGATCCCAGGCTCCAGCTGTGAGTTTGGTGGTGATGGCCAGGTAACCGATATAGGCATAGATTGGAAGTTTGTCCGTGCCGACCTGCCCACTGTGTCAGGTTCCAGGCAAGGGTCTGCCTCAGCTGCCTCAGTAACAGCCTCAAGTTTTGGCGGGGGAGTTGTTGCTGGCAGCCAAGCAGCACTCAGGTACTTCCTGGAGAACCCCCGCCAACGGTTGCACAGGGGCTTTCGGCGTCCGCTGTGGAGCTGTCAGCAGTGGGTCGAGTACAAGCTCTGGCGCCGATTGGGGCTCATCCCATGCCAGCCTAGCTGCGCTTTTAAGTTCCAACTGCGGGGCTGCCAGCAACGGCCTGGCAGCCACGTCAGGAGCTGGTTGGGAGACTGCCGGCAGAAGCCTGACAGCGGCCTTAAGTTCCAGTTGCTCAGTAGCCCCAGTTCGTTCACAAGGGGCTGGTAGATCCGGCTCCTGGGCCAGCCTTGGTCCTTGTGCACTGGTCCCTGGTGAGGTAAGCATCGCAATAAGAGAAAACAGAGCTTCGGTTACAGGGTTGGAAGTCGATAGTAGCCCGTTTTCTTGTTCCTTTATCTTTTCCTGTAAGTCCTGCAGGGAAGCGGCTAGAACAACTAGTTTTTCTTGGACTTGTTGGTTTTCATGTTCTCTTTGCTGGAGAATGACTTGCATCTGGGTGCATTCTTCTACTGCAGCCTGCCAAAGGCATCTTTCTTCATTATACAGAGAGTGGAGCCTGGCGATTTCAGTTGTGAGCTGTACTGCTTCTTGTTCTAGGAGATCGTTCTCCCACTTCAACTTCAGGTTCTCTTTCCCTTTCACCTGTAACTCTCCTTCTAGCCTCTTAATATCAGCTTTTGTCCTGAACTCTTCAGGACCCTCTTCCTCACCTTGGACTGAAATCTGCAAAGATGAGGCTGCAGGGGGAGGGGACAGTAGTTGGGTCTTCACAACCTGCTCCTGGGGAGGAGAATACGACATCAGGGGGGCAGAAGGACATGTCCTACTTTTTATGCCCACACCCTGCACAGTTGTACCTATGAACGCTGGCAAGGGAGCCTCCCTTTCCTTCATTGGCATCAAGAATGGCACAATAGGCGTATGTGCAGGAGCTTGGGCCTTCTCACTTGCACAGTCCTCTTCGTCCCCACTGCACTCTTCCCACTCTCCTTCCTCCAAATCTGACCATTGGACCGTTTTGTAGGGCTGAGACGTAAATGGGGTGGATCGTCTAGCAGTATTCTTAGGCTTGGGTCGACAGGCAGCAGCTAGGGCCCTCTCTTGAGGGTTACCATTCACCTTTTGCAAATGAGCCTTTACCTGTCAGTGAGCGTCCCACTTCATGGGAGAGGGTTCAGATGTTCCCCGTCATTTACCTAGGAAGGCTTCTACTTCAGAATATGCCGACCATTTCCAGAGGGCTGGGGCCTTGGAACGCAAGGTCTGGCTGGCACTCATTTTTAGCCCCACAAGTAGGGAAGTCGAGGGGCACAGGGAATACAGGGTTACACAAGGGGGTAGATAGGGTGGAGCAATCTGTCAGGCTCTGGGGTACGGAGCTGTGGGGGAAACAAGGAGGGGGAAGGAAGGCCAGGGCTATCAGACTCCAAGGGGTGGAGTCAGGGAGAGGGAAGCAAGGTAGGAAGAATCAAGGCCTAGGAACAATGCGGAAAAGGGTGGTCCCAAGGCGACCCTCCAAAACCTTTCAGTCGCTCTCTCGTACCAGAGAGATTATGTACTCAGCATCGATACCAGGCACGCTGGTCTAAGAAGGTACGCGACTCATCATCTAGGTCAGGGTCCGGAGCCAGGGGAGGAACCCACCGCAGGGAAGTTGGCGGATTAACCAGTACCCTGGAAGCCAGGGAAAACTAAACATAAGCTCACACAGAGCAAGGGGAAGGAATGACCCATAGGCTCAGACAGAGCGGGGCAAAGGAAATACGCATAGGCTCGGGCAGAGCAAAGGGAAGGGATTACGCCTAAGCATATACCGAGCAAGGGGGAGGAACTGATGCATAGGCTCTAGCAGAGCAAAGGGAAGGGATGAAGCCTCAGCTCCCACAGAACATGGGGACAGCAAACAGGGGAGACGCACAAGATAAAGGGGTCCAACAGGCACAGGACACACACACACAAGACAAGGGGGAACAGACATGGGACACGCACCTGAGAAGGGGGAAACAAGCAAGCCTACGGCGTACCCTTGGGGAGGGAATTGCCAAGCCCTGAACACAAGGCCAAAGGAAGGGGAAGGACACACACTCACCTTATAAAGAACATACAATGGGGAGACAGGGGGGTACAAAACACAGTCTTACTACCTACAGAGGGGCGCACACACAACACAACACAACACAACACAAGCTTTCCATAAACACTGCAACCAGGAAGGGGGGGGGGAAAGACGTTGCTCCACCAGCTTCCTGTGGCCACACCAAGGTTTGAATACGCCCTGTAGCCAATCAGGAAGCTGGGAGGCAGGGCTAAAGCAACTGGCTACAGCTGGGAGGGGGCATGACACACAGGGAGCGAGCACACAAGGGATACAGAAGGGGGAAAACCCAACACCCTCACAAGCCCACCAGGTGGTGTAGGGTGTTGGAGAGCCTGTTCAGCACGCCATGGGTTCAAGACCCAGCCCTGACAGGGGCACATGCCCCGTGTGTGATGTCTAAACTTCATCTTGGGACCACCCCAACCAGCATGACTGAATAAGACTATTGAGAACTTGGAAACAAAACACAAGGCTACTCTGTGGCAGACATCAGCATCATTGGGCATTTTTACACACACATTAAAGTTTCAGATTTTTCAAACTTCTGAATTTACAAGTCCACAAGTAAGTTCCGTATTCATTTTTCATACACACACTGCTCGAGGCAGTTCCTGGATGCATTCTTCACACACACACACACACACACACGCACACACTACCCTGAGGACGCCTAAAGTAGCCTCAGCTGTAGATGTGACAGGCTGCTATGGAAACCAAGTGACCACAGCTGCCTGAAGCAAAGCAGTTTACCAGGAGAACTTTTTACACACAAAGGTTCTGGGAGATGTTCTACGCAGAAGTTCAAAGAGCTGGATGTTTAAGATCTAGGTGAGTGATTTAGACACACAGAAAGTTCAGGATGTAACAGTAAACATCCAGGAGAAATGTGTGTGTAAAAACACCCAATGTGTAAGATGTGTTAATACAACGAGTTTGGAAAGTTCAGTCAGTCACGCACTTTAAACAAATAAAAGGACCATCACTGTCTGACCCAAATATCTTGGGGGATGACCTGCTTACTCCATGCTGCTGGGTGATCATGGTGCTATTGAAATGACATGGGCAGATGTCCCAGGATATAAACGTTTGGACCCTGTTGTTTCCATGGCTGACATGCTAAGCTCACTAGCTCACACAAAACCAACAATAAATGAACAGGACATGGAAAAAAGAAGTTCACAGAAGATTTTGGTCAGGAAGGCTAAACCAAAGAAAGCAGTGCAGCAATTGACCCATGTTCTTTCTCTTTCATGAGTATTTTTGGGTGTTTTCAGATGTTACGAGATCAGTCAACCACAGTGAACCACACACAACCCCGCGATGGGGCCAAAGGGCCCTGAATGTCTGTTCGGCGGCTGCCAGATGTTCACCACAGACAATCACCAGTAGGGGGATAAAATTAACCACCCTTCCAGAGCTCCAACCCGGACCATCTCCAAAAGGGTGGTCAAAGCAATTCCCACTGGGAAACAACAAAATGTAACATCTGAACGGCAACCACCAGCTGGAATCAAGCAAAACGATTGCCAGCTGGGGACAAAGCATGCAGCGTTGCTTCCAGGCAACGAGCAACAACACAGGCTGGGGAGGGAGATTTAAAGGGCTCACAGCAGCAGGGGGACGTGGCGGAATGGAGCGAGGTGGAAGGGAGAGGAGAGAAGAGGGTGAGAGAGCAAGGGAGGAGGAGGTGGAGGAGGAAGCGCAGGTGGAGGAGGTGGTCGTGTTGCACATGGAGGCAGTGGAGGGAGAGCAGTAGCAGCAGCAGCAGCAGCCGCCGCCGGGACAGGCCGCCCTGGAGACAACAACCGGCCCGGGGGATGAGGCACCCCGGAATCAGGTAGGCGGTGTGAGGGTGTGTGTGTCCAGCGGCACAGGGGCACTAAGGGGGGTGGGCCAGCAGGAGGGGGAAAAGGAGGACCATGGGGATGAGGCAACCCAGCAACCAACCCTTACGACCCACAGACATGGAGATGGGCCCAGGAGTCCGAGCCCCTGGAGGAGACGGGCAGAGGGCATATGGGGGAGGAGGAGCTGGAGGAGGAGGACCAGGACGGCCCACGCGGGAGACAGCCATACCACCAAGGAGGGCAATGGGGGCACAGGGAAACCCAGGACTTCATCAGGATCTGGGGGACCCTGGAGCACCAGCTGGAGCTAGCGGTCAACCAGTGGAACGAGCACGTGTTCCAGGAGATCGTGTGGGACATGGAGGCGGCGGGGCACCACAGGTCAGTGGCCCAGTGCAGCTCCAAGGCCAAGGAGCTCAAGAGGGGGTACAAGGCCATTAAGGACAACAACTGGTGGTCCGGCCACGGAGCCCGGACCGCCCCCTACTATGATGCCCTGGACCGCATCCTTCACATGAAGGGCTCCATTGTCACCCCACACCTTGTGGGGAGCGCAGTGGTCCAGGGCAGGGAACGGGCCGAGGTACCCCCTCCCCACGAGAAGGGTCTGGCTCCAGGGGTACCACCCCCCCAAGAGGAACGCCCGGGGACCTCGGGGACCACCAGGCCCCCCTTGCGCACCAGCCCCAAGAGCCCCCACCCAATGTCGGACATGGGGGGATCTGAGGCTGCCATACAGGTCGCACCCAGCCGGGGACACAGGGGGACTGCAGCAATACAGAGGGGCCAGCATTGGAGGGATCAGACACCGACATCGAGGGTAAGCACGTGTGAGGGGGGGGGGCGGACTGGATGGGATGGACTGAGAGGGGAAGGGAGGCACACCAGCCACAGGGCCTCCCCCAGCAACTCCTGACAACCCGCACCATGGAAAGGGGGCAAGGGGACCATTGCGGTCCACGTTCCACCAACTCCCACCCCAGCCATTCCATCTCTTCACAGGTCACAGCATGCCCTGGCACCTGGGACAGACAGGCAAGGGGGATGGCAGCGAGCAGTCCCAGGAGCAGTCAGAAATCCCAGGTGAGGCCTCCAGAGGAGTGGGGGGAGAGGGGGCCGGGGAAGGCCAAGCAGGGGGATCTGGTCTGCGCGGTGCAGGGGAGAGGAGGCCCAGACGCAGGGGGCTGCTGGGAAAGAACACCTACCGGCCACCCAAGGGGGGGGCAGGACCCCCCAGCTGTGGCATAGAGTGGGGAACGGGAGCCCGGGGCACCTAACCAACCCCTGCCTTGCACCCCACCAGGGCAACCCGCTGGGTCCCAGAAAGCCGGCCCAGTGCCCCCCGTGCAGTGGATGAGGGAGCACCATGCACGGGTATGGTGTCGAAGGGAGGAGCAGGTGGAGGACATCATCCGCAGCACCGCAGGGCAAGCGGATGATAGCGGCCATCGATCGCATGGATGCGGCCACTGAAAGGGCCGTGCAGCAAGGGGAGGCCAGGGACCAGAGATTGCAAGCGGAGGTGCGCCTTGAACTGAGGCGGGAGCGCCGGGAGCACAGCAGGTCGGGAGCCACTCAAATGGAGGCATTTGAGTGGCTGGAACAGGCCATCGACCGAATGGTAAGGGAGCACTCTGCCAAGATGGACCGGTCCCATGACATTGGCACCTTGTTGCTCCTGTACGTGGGGACCATGAGCGCCTACGTGATGGCCTCCACCCCACTGGGCAACCTGCCTGCCCTGGCCCCGATGCCGGGCCCCTCGGCGCCCCCACTGCCAGCACCCCAGCCGCTGGCACGCCTGCTGGGGCCGTGCATCTGCCTACCGGTCCCTGTAGGCTTCTGGAGGAAGCAGCCACCCAGGGGGGTCCTTCCGGCCCCGGGCCTGCCCTCCCTCCCAACAACGCCTGCCCCTCAGGACACAGAGGCATCCCAGGACACTGTCAGGGACATGGACGGCGGGGGGGAGGGGAGCTCCCAGAGCTCCACAGCAGCCACAGGGTGGCCAAGAGGGAGGGCCTGGAGATGTGGGGGCAGGGGTGGAAGGGGTAGAAGGGGGCAAGTGGCCTAAGGGGGGGGAAACAGCACTGGGAGGTGGGTGGTGATGGTGGTGGGGAACTGTAGGCTGTAAGCACAATAAATGCATGGGCACCACAGTCGCAGTCCTGTCTCTGTTCATGGGCCCAGGGCTGGGGGTGGGTGGGCATCTGGGGATGCACCCTGAGTGCTGGTGGGGGCCTTGGGGTGATGGGGATGGTGGTGCACAGCCTCATGCCTGGGCCTCCCGGCTGATGTGCCTAGCCAGGGCAGCACGGATGCGCTTTGCATACTGGTACTCCTGTGGGTTCTCAGCATTTACATAGAGAGGTACAGGGCCGGGAGGGTGCCGGGCTACAAGGTACTCGAGGGCAGCCCCATCGGTCTCACACACGTTGTGCAGCACACAGCAGGCTCCGATCACAAGGGCCGAGGTCTCCACCGTGTAGTCCAGGTGGCCCACTAGGCTCTTCCAGCGCTGCTTGAGGGCCCCGAAGGCCCTCTCCACCACGGTCCTGCTTGCACACAGGCGGGTATTGTACAGCACCTCCACAGGGTTCCTGGCGACCGGGTATGCCTTCATCAGCCACCGGGTGAGGGGATAGGTTGGGTCCCCCAGGATGCAGGGGGGCATCAGCACTCCCTCGGTCCGGGTCATCCCCATGTCCGTGAAGTCTCTGCGGTACATTTGGGCATAGAAGGGAGAAATGGTCATAATCCTAACATCGTGGCTGTGCCTGAGTGACCCGTGTATATGTCTATGACCTGTCCCCAGTGGTCCACGACCGCTTGCAGCTGCATGGCGTGGTACCCATGTCGGTTGACATGTTCTGCGGCCTCCCCATTGGATGGGCGGAGGATTTCAATGTGGGTTCTGTCTACAGTGCCCATGCAGTTGGGGAACCCTCCAGCCGCAAAGCCGGCCATCACGGCCTCCTGGTTCACGAGCTGGATCGCTCGGTCCAGGAGCATGCCCTCCACTGCCTCACAGACATCCTGCAGGATCCTGGCAATGGTGCTCACCCTGACGCTGAAGTGCTGCGAGACGGATCGACAGAAGTCAGGTGTTGCAAGGGCCCAGACCCTGATGACCATGGGAATGGGGGGCCGCATGGGGGTGTGCTGCCACTCCAGCAAGGGCATTAGCAGCTCCACGAGTCGCAGGAGGCTGCACCTGTCCATCTGAAAGTGCGCTCTCCAGGCAGCCTCATCCCACTGAGCCAGCGCCCTGGACCACCACCCCTGTGCACGCTCCATGACCCATAACCACCGGGCAATGGGCATAGTGAGCTGGGCAGCATGGCCCATGGTCTCCCTCCGGCCCTGGAGCCATCCAGTCGCCTCGTGGAGTGCAGCAGCATGCTTCCAGGCATGGAGGAGGGCCTGTCGGGCTGCCCCAGACACCTGCTGGGCCCTGAGCCGTACCAGGGAGCACCTGCACCCATGGTGGGCTCTCCAGGCTGTAGCAGTGCTCTTGGCCATGCGCACCCAGAGCCAGGTGACCAGATGCACCTCTGCGGTCTGGATGCGCAAGAGGTCTGTGTGCGAGCGGTACCACTCTGCGCAGACAGCGAGGTGCATCCCGCAGGTGCCCAGCCATGCCAGCTCCATGGTGAATGGTGCCCAAGGTGGGTGGGAGCCACACCCGTTATAGGCAGGAACATGTGTGACCCTGCCCCCAGGTCGCGACCTGGCGACCGGGTGGGGGGCCCCAGGTCACCTCTGCCCCTCCCGGCCAGCTGGCCCGGGCCCTGCAGGGCGACCAGGGCAGGGCATCTGTGGGTGTTCCATTGCGCACACCTGCAGTCCCTGCATGGGACCTGGCACATGGTCCAGCCTGTGCCCAGGCATGTGTGCAGCAGCTGCATTCCTACTGTCACCTCCTACCTTTCTGTGTTGGCTGCCTGTTGTCCTCGCTGCCCTGATTAGTGTGTAGGCTGTCCTGTATGTGCACTTGGTTCCAGCAGCTGTGCTGGGTCCACACCCCATGCCTCACTCCTTAGCCATGCCATGTTGCGGCCTGTGGCCTTATCGCTTGACCTTGGAGCTCCCCTGGTTTCCCTCCTGTCCCTCCAGGGATTGTGGGGCCCCTCTTTCCTTGCAGTTAGTGTCCTCGACTTGCTGGACCATGGCTGGAAGCGCTTCCCCACCACCACCACCCCGGGTGCCCCCCAAAGCTGGACCTTCCGCGAGACCATGGCCTTGTGTGACCAGTCCCCAGTCGTGCATTCCCCAGTCGTGCAATTGCTCCTGAGCTGCCCGGACAGCCTCACAGGTGCCTATGCATGCCAATTCAATCAATTCAACTTTATTAGGCATAACAATTGTCATAGACAACACAAACATACAAAAATATATAAACGTATAAGCATATAAATATACTTCTAAAACCCATGTTAATACAAAAAAGAAACTGATTATGAGATCAGTGACAATTTGAAGTCCAAAAATAATTGCCTTCAGGCAAACGCCTGGGTCAGAAACTTGGCAACCTGGGTTAACTCCTGCACTCTCTTACTAGTAAGGGCTAATTCGACCAACATAGTCTGTGTTCGCCCCGGAAAGCGAGCAAAAAACTCACCAAGGAAGTTAAGCCTTAAGTCATCATACAGGTGACAAGCACAAATAATGTGGGCTGTAGTCTCGGCCTCCAGATGATCGAAGGGACATATTCTTTGCAAGAAAGGGATCGAATTGTACCACCCATCTAGAATCCTAGAAGGCAAAGCATTTAGTCTCACAGACATAAGCAGCTACTTCCCTCTTGCTGGAATAGATGAAGCAAAATACACAGTCATAGCATCCATTGGAGGGGCCCAGGATAAATAAGCACTTAAATGGGGTGACAGGCCCACCCTGGCCTTTTCTATCTGATAATCTACATCCTGCCATCTCATTGTAATTTCCTGAAGTGCCTTCTGGTAATTTAATAAAGGTGGAGCTGAGGAAAGCAGGGCAGGCTGTGCGAGCTGCTGTAGGAGGCTCAACTGGTTGAATTCACCTGTGGAGCGGCGAGCGGGGATGCTGCCGAGCGGGGGGCGGAGCCGGAGACGTGAAAGAAGAAAAGCTGCCAGTGCCCCTTGGCGTGAGCCACGAGCGCGAGCCTAAGGGCAAGAGCAAAAGGGTTTTGCCCTTGTGAGTTGCCCTTTGGAGTGCCCTAGAGTCCCACCCTCCCTCTTTGTGGGTTGGTGTGGAGGGGATGAGTGTAGTGCTCAGCTGCGACGATGCCACCTAAGTCGTTGGGGCACGGGCCAGGGTGCCCCCCGATTACACAAAGAAGGATGGAAACCTTTTTTCCTTGTACCCCGGGCAACTCCCTGGGAATGGCATTGGAAGGCCTCCCGGACATGGGTATTCCCTTATCTAATAGATTTGCAGTATTAGATCCGGAGGTCGTGGATGCGAGTGACTCTGGGGAACGCTCTCCTTATGTGTCGGTCAGGAAGAGACGACTGGTGGACTTACAGGAGTCCCCCTTGTCAGCCTCTTCAAAAGAAATTCTTGTGGACAATTCGTCCCAGCCACCTGTAGTAGAACTAAAGACTAATAGGGAAGACAACTGGATCCAACTACTAGCAGAACAAACGCAGCTAATATGTAATATGCAGCATATCTTTGCCCAATTGTCTATGCTAACAAAGATAATGCAAGAAAATGTGCAGGGCAGTAAACCTGGCTCCCCGCAATTTCAGAATTCTTATTTGGGGGGCCAGGGATGTGGAGGGACTGCGAAGGGAAAGGTAATAACTAAACAGTATGCTGACCAGGAGGAGAGGGGAACCATTGGCTCCCAGGCCCAGGGGATTTTGGAGCGACGGGTAAAGGTGAGAGTGGGTAGAATAAGTAACTCTGGTGACCAAGGTTTTGTATATTGCAGATCTGCAGTGGCACTCACAGTACTTCCGAATTTCTTTGGTCATGTTCCTCGTTGGTCTACCCCTTTCTTGGTTGTGAAACATTTAAGATCTTTATTATGGTGCCCATGTGCCCCAAAGGATATTTGTAATGTGAGGATTCTGGTATGCAGTATGGAAGTATTTAAGTGTGTGGTGTCCTTTAAAAACAGCTCTGTGCCAGAGTTTATGTGGCGGGGATGTAAACTTTCAAAGAATAATAGGGTACATATGGCAAAGGTTTTTATAAATAAAGACCTGCGGGAATTAGGAGGAGCGGACCCCAAGGGGAGAATTGAACAGCCCTTGGGATTGGGGGAGCCTGCTATAATTGATTCCCACACTAATGGATCACAATCTCTGATTGTCCAGGAGGGATCTCCATCTGTTGTGGTACTGAGAGAATGCCCTACGGGAGTGAGGGGGGCACAACCAAGTATTGGTACGACTGAGGATATGGAGATTGGTAATACTGGACTAATAGATGGGCTAACTCAATTTAGAGAGCCAGAAAATGCGGGGCTAGAGTGTGATAAGATCCCAGAGTGAATTAGAGTGGGAGTATCAATGTCAGAGAATATGGGACTTTTTCAATTTGGAATTGAGAGGTCCCCCCTTCCCATAGGTACGGTTCCCTTTGAAGTGACAGTAGAGCAAATACAATCCTCCCTGGGGGCTATGCAGACACCTATTTGTGTGGATGGGGAAAGTGATCCTGGATTAA
>QEPC01002853.1:1170595-1201615 GCA_003113815.1 Sphenodon punctatus | reverse complement strand
GCTATTCACTTCCTCTTTGTTCAGATATCCATTCTGGTTATTTGTGTTTGTTCACTTCTGTTACTTTGGTCATTCTGGTTACTTTGTTTTGGTATTTTGGCCATTTCCGTTTTTAAAAACATTTCAGGTGCTTGCACACGCGATGGGGAGGGGGACTGTCATGAGCTGAAATCATGGCAGAGAGTTCACATGAAGCTCTGAGTGTGTGTGCAGCAGGTTTTTAACATTATTAGCCCATTTCTGCTGTGATGTCACTCATGGGACACAGGGCTCCAAATTTGAAATCAAGGCAGAAATGAGCTAATGATGTCAAAAACCCAGCGCACACGAATACAGCTTCACATGATCTCTCTGCCTTGATTTCAGTTCACGGCAGTTCCTCCCCCCTTCCCATCTCATGTGCAAGCAACCTAAATAGTACTGGAAAATTCCCTGAAAAGCATGAAATCACTCTGAAGGAGCACAATATAATACCAAAATGAAGCACCAAATATATATTTAAAAAATGAATAGTTGAAGTACCTGGGATGAAATATCTGGATATGTGAGTATCATTGGGCTGAGGATAATTATTCAGATATTTGGTGCAGTACCCAAAAAATGTGAATAATATTCACAAATAAAAACTAATTATTTGTGTCATTCGTCTAGGTACCATGTGTCGGTACTAGCTGACAAATAAACATCAGCTAAGGACCCTGTGGTGTTGGCTGGACTCTATGAACAAATCTTGAGACAAAGCTTGAGGGAGAGGTACCATATATACACAAATATTTTCGGAGGAAACATATAGGAAGAGGGCTTTGAGCTTTTTTCCTGGTGATTTTTGTTTTCATCCCTGACACAGCTAGAACTGTTGCTTCCATCCATCAGCTGTTCAACAGCTCAGCCTGAAGCTGATGGTCAAGGGAGCAGCAAGAAATGGATCACTCCATCGTCAATTGTTGTGCATTTCTCTGAAGAAACCAATGTTGGTCACTGTCACAGACAGGACATGTGGCTAGATGAACCATTGGTATGACTCAGAATGGGGTACAGTTTATGTTCTTAATTAGCATATTCCAAAGAGAGGACCTACTTGTCTCCAACTTTGACAGGGAAGTTCACCATTTAAGGGTTTCATCAGATGACTTTCTTACTCTGGCCCAGTGACAGTGATAGGGTAAATTCCTGCTTTGGTGTGTTCTCTCGAAGAGAAGGGTGAGCTGAAGCCTGAGTGTAGCCAACTGTTCATGCAGAGACTGATCTTACATCAAATATTTCTGTTATGTGGCCAACAGTCAGGCTTTATGGCTGTCCTGAAGAAGGAATTAATTTTAGCACAGTCAAAATTGGTTTGGGTCTTTTAGTTGCACAGGTTAGTCTGTAATCCCTCTTGCTACATTGTAACAGTCTTTGCTAACTGCTTGAATATCCACTGATTACAGGGACTGTTTTTCGCACGATCTATTCTTTATGCACTGACCATGGTAAAACTCTGTTTATCAAAAGAATTCAGTGAGTCTACTGGAGTGACTCCTGAAGTGCTGTTGACAGTCCGGAGACAGCAGCTGGTGCAGAATGCAATGGCCTGTCTCCTTAGGGGGACAGGGCATCACGAGCATATTACTCCGGTAGTCCGCTTTTTGCACTGGCTGCCAATAGTCTTCCGGGCCCAGTTCAAGGTGTTGGTTCTTACCTTTAAGGCCCTAAATGACCTGGGTCCTACTTATCTGTTGGACCACCTCACCCTTCAGATTCTGGATCGGCCCCTGCGGTTGGCCAGGGGCACCCTCCTTGAGGTCCCCCAGATTTCCCGGGTGTCGACCATGAGGAGGATGCTCTCAGTGGCCACTCCGCGGCTGTGGAACTCCCTCCCATTGGAGGTTCACCTGGCCATAGATGTCCCCTCTTTCCATAGAGAGTGTAAAACCTGGCTGTTCTGCCGGGCCTTTCCCAAGGGAGATGGGTTAGGGTGGAGGTATTTATTGTTGGACTATTTTAACTGTTGATGTTTTTATGGTGGTAGTTTGTTTTTAAAATGTTGTTAGCTGCCCCAAGATGCTTGTGCAGGAGGAAGCGACATATAAATATGCAGTAATTAATTAATTAATTAATTAAATAATTAATTAATTAAATTATATAGCTGTTCTTGTCATGTTTTGACATGAATTCTAGGACTTCCAAATTATTGGATGCCCAGATAGTGATCACCTGCCTTTGATGACTGTTTTCTCCCCCCTCCCCCTTTGGAGATGGTTCTACCTATTAGGCAATAATCTTTTAATTTTCTGAAAATAGGACAGAGGATGTTAAGATAACAGTATGGAAATAGGAACATTCAGACTAATGTATCCTCCAGTCATTTGTCCAATTCTGAATGACTCAAATGACAAACTTCTCTTTGGGTAACTATTCATAGTCTAAGGAGTGCACCAACAAACAATGTTTCTGGATATATATCCTCATTCAGTTCATCTCAGTGTTATCCCTTTGTACCAACCTTAGCAATTCTTCTCACTCTGTTGAGTTTTCTTCTTCCTTCAAGTTATCCCCATGACCCAGTAAATTTTTTGCATCTTGCCTCATGTAATAGTGGGTGTTAACACAAGTGACAGCAGACTGCTGTCATCACAACTTGATCTGGACCAGGAAGCCAGGCACTGGTTGCACTGGCAACCCAGTCAGTATCGAACAAACATTCATGTGGCCGGGTGGGCAGGGAGCTGCATGAATGCCCCACCCCTGCACTGTGCCCAGTGTCCCTCTACCACCATGATGGGTGGCCATGTAGGCCGTGATCTGGAACGGGCCACGGCAGGCTATAACAAATGTAATTGTCCGCTCTGGTCCTATTGGGCAGATGGTAGCTTGGGCTGTGACCCTGGAGGTCTCTGGGAACATATCCTAGGCTAGCCACTACCATGCCTGGGAGAACTGTTGGGACAAACATCTGGAAGGGTTCAAACAAAATGACAATGAGCCATAGCAGGCCTAAGCTGACTGCCATCACATTTGTTACCACCCAGTCTTTCATTCCCTTCATCAGCTTTACTGCACATTTTCTGAGTTCCTTCATTTCTGTCCAAATTGTTCTGGCTAAGTTGCCCAGACATTTCTGCAGCATTAATAAATAAAGAATACTGCCCATGTGATGGTACAGTATGCAGAAAGGTTCCTGGGTATGAGACAGAAATGAACAGGCCTTGAGGCGGGGGATCCATTAGTGGGGGAGGTGTCATCAGTGCCCTTGTCATGGATGGATCATTATCTCCTCTGGGTCAGTATCCTGGCGCATGTCGGTCCCCGGGAGGGTGTGGAACTGGTTAGGATGGTTCGCCCCCAACGGCTTATGGAACCTGGAAAGTTCCAGTCCGCTCTAGGGGATGTTTCCTCTGATCTCGATGGCCGCTCACTTGATGACCTCATGAGCATATGGAATTCCGTGTTGGTGTAGGCCATCGACCAGGTGGCTCCCAGGCATCTGCTCCTGAACCGCTGACAACACAGATCCCCGTGGTATATGGAGGTGCTGTGGAGGAGTTTCTATATATAACAGACTGATCCCTGCTTGTCTCTTTAAGGTATATTGCTGTATGCCAAAAAGTAGGCATTTAAATATTTGGGAAGGGCAAGATTGTTGAGTTACTTATGTGGTTTGGGAATGTGATTTTGAAAACACAATAAAAATTACTGTCTTTACCAAAAATATAAAGACTCCACCTACCCCTCTCACAAATTTCTTATTGAATTCAAATGCAGCAAAAATAAGGCCATTCTTTCAATAAAAAAATATTTGTAAAGACTTGTTTAAAATAATTTATTGTATAAAAGGATGGAATACCACAAACACCAGAGATTGTACCGATAATCCCGTGGAATCAGATATTAAAATTATATTGGAACACCAGAGAGATACTTCTCAACTACATATCAATGCCTGAATTATTTGTATTCTTAACTGGAAAGGGCTTCTGACATCCCATCAAATAGTTTGGAATCCGTTGCCACTACTAGGGATGTGCAAATGCGGTTCGGGGTTCAGCCTGAACTCGGGGTGTTCAGCCTATTCACGAACACCCCAAATCCGAACCGCCGCCCCGCCCGAACCAGCCAAACAAAGTTTGGGTTCTGAACCCAATCGGGTGGGGGCAGGGAGGAACCCAGTTTTCCCTCCACCCTCCAGGCTGCGCGGGTGGAAGGGGTGCCGGTGAGCACCTCCCCCCCACCCAGCCCAACCTCGTAAAATGTGTTTCTTTTAAACACCCCACCCCAGGGATCGCCCTACCTGGTGGTGCCAGGGCTCCATCCCTGAGTCCGGCGGCAGGTCCGGTGGCAGCTGCGCTCTGGAGTGCTTCAGGCTACTACTAGGTCAAACCGGAAGGCTTAGTAGTGGCCTGAAGTGCTCCGGAGCGCCGCCGGACCCACTGCTGCCGCCAGACCCAGAGCCTGACCTACCTGGTGGTGCCGGGGCTTTGGCCTGGGGTCTGACGGTGGCAGCAGCAGGGGGGCCAGTGGCAGCGGCGCTTCAGGCCACTACTAGGCCTTCCAGTTTGACCCGGAAGGCTTAGTAGCAGCCTGAAGCATTCCAGAGCACCATCGCTGCCGGACCTGGGGCCAGAGCCCCGGCACCACCAGATAGGGTGATCCCTGGAGTGGGGGGGTTAAAAAAAATATTACAAGGCTGGGCGGGGGGGGGAGGTGCTATCTGATGTTCCTTCCACCCGCGCAGCCTGGAGGGAGGGAAAACCAGGGGGCCCCCATCCGAACGGGTTCAGCCCCCCCTAAACCTGTTCAGGCCAAACAGGTCCAACCCAAATGGTTTCGGGTTCGGCTGAACCCCGAACGGGCCGAACCTCCCGGTGTTCACACATCCCTAGCAACTACATGGAATCCTGTAAACAGATTTAATAGATCTAATATAAAGGGCTCAATCCTCCATCCATTAAAATCACTGCAAATTATAAAAATACTAAATATAACCCAGTTTCCTAAGACAAATAGGAAATCTCCATGTTTACAAGGGATAACTAGCCTTCTGCAGAAAAATACAGCATGCTACTTGAACTGCGGAAGGAAGAATTTAGTGACAAAAATCATTGCAGTTATCTTGTTTGACACTGATGGCTGGAAAACATGTGGTTGAGGCTGCAGTTAAAAATAAAACTGTTCAGCTGGCTGGTTAATATTTCATTCTCTTTTGATATGTACATTTACATAAAAATGTTTTCTTATGGCTTCCCTGAAGAAGGAAGCTGTCATGCTGAAGATATAAATGCTCATACACTTAAAAAAAGTATTTCCAAGATGAGGAGGGAAAAGCAGAACATTGAGTCTCAAGCAATAGAAGGAGCTGAATATTCATATTTTGCCTATAAGTTATGCTAAGAAGGACAACACTAAACTGGCCTTCTATATTAGACATCCCCAGATCAAGCTCATTCTTCAGGGCTCAGCCTTGCAGTGAGGCAATCCAGCAACATATAAAGCTCATAAGAACATAAGTAGTGCCATATCGGGTTAGACCGATGGTCCATGAGCCCAGCACCTGTCTCCGACAGTGGCCAAACTTGGTTGCTTGGAAGAAGTACCCAACAGGTAACAATGGGGCAATCCATTCCCTGTTGTTCACTCCCAGATGATAGTAAGAGGTTACAGTTTCCAAACCGACCTGGCTAATAGCTGCGGATGGACCTATCCTCCAGAAACTTGTCCAACCCTTAAACATAAGAACATAAATAGTGTCATACTGAGTCACACCAATGGGCCGTCAGCATCCTGTCTCAGACAGTGGCCAATCTCTGCCTCTTGGGAGAATTATTCAACAGGTCACAATGGGCAATCCATTCCCTGCTGTTCTAGCTCCCAACAGGGAATACATCCCTCAAACCTACTTGGCTAATAGCCATTAATGGACCTATCCTCCAAGAACCTATCCAATCCCTTTTTAAAACTAACTACACTACCAGCCATGACCACTATAAGCAGGATCTGGATTTTTGTGAGCTCAACAGTACATACAGAATTGCTAGAACAACACAAGGGGTTTATTTATTTATTTATTTAATTATTATTTTTGTCATTTAATATTCCACACACCATCCTGCCCCAGGCAGCATGTGGTGGCTAACAGAGGATTAAAAGCATAAAAATAGAATATATATATGAATAACATGAACATATAAATATAAAATTAATAAAACAATACGACATTAAAACTTACTGGAGCTAGAAACCCAAGCCCCCTCCTACTACCTGTCTTCTCCACCAAAAGTCTGGCAGAACATGACGGTTGCATCACTCACTTTGATTACCTCGAGAATGGACTACAGTAATGCACTCTACGTGAGGACAGCAAAGTAACGCACTCTACGCAGGACTACCCTTTATGCTGGTTCGGAGACTGCAGCTGGTGCAGAATGTGGCAGTCTGTCTCCTGACCAGGACGGGCCGACACGAGCACATTACACCAGTGCTTCGCTCTCTGCACTGGCTGCTGATAGTCTTCCCAATTCAAGGTCTTGCTGTTGACCTTTAAAGCCCTAAACAGCTTGGGCCCCACTTACCTGCAGGACCACCTCACCGTCCGAGTCCTGGTCGGCCCCTGTGGTCAGCGGGGGTGCCCTCCTCGGGGTGCCCGAGGATTTGAATCAGGCCCAGAAGACTATGGGCAGCCAGTGTAATTAACAGAGCACTGGTGTTATGTGCTTCCAACGACCCATCCCCATAAGGAGACAGGCCACCATGTTCTGCACCAGCTTCAGTCTCTGAATCATCACCAACAGTAGCCCCACGTAGAGCGTGTTGCAGTAGTCTAATCTTGAGGTGATGAAGGCATGGATGATAGTGACCAGGTCAGAGTCTGAGATATGCAGCCGACATATCAAATGTAATTGACAAAAGGCGCTCCTTGCCACCGCCGACACCTGACCATCCAGATGAAGTCGGAAGTCAAGGAGCCCCCCTAGACTCCAAACCTGAGGGACCAGGGAGGGATGAACCCCATCAATGATGGGAGTCACCAACTCACCTGTTCCACCCACCAGCATCACCTCCGTCTTGTCAGGATTCAACTTCAGATGGCTTGCCCTCATCCAGTTCCCCACAGCTGTCAAACAACGGGGTAAGCACCCAGACTGCCGGGCCTGGGTCAGCTGAAAAAGAGACGTAAAGTTGGATGTCATTTGCATACTGATATCATCATCATCATCATCATTTTTAATTTATACCCCGCACTCTCCTGCCCAAGGCGGCTTACGACATATCAAAACACAAAACAAAATAAGGTCCACAAAAGACCAATCATAAACAATCTATCATAAACAAAACAAACCCTTAACAATTTAACAAATAATACTATTTTTATCAATTCAATATTATGCATAACATAACATCCTCCCTCATACTCCCCAGTATCTAAACACTTTCTATCACAACTTCACAACTAGCCATCCTCCACCCTGCTGCCACCGGGGGGGGAGGGGGGGCTTCTCTTCCCCCGTCCTCCTACTCTTACTAGGAGGAGGGGTACCCTCACATATTACATAATACAATAACATCTCAAACATTTCTCAAAAGACCAAAACCCCTTTATACTTAAATAATACAAATAAATGCAACTACAACAGACTATCACCCTTCCCATTTATCTCAATATCATTTCAGTATCTGGCTGCCCTCTATCATTACTTCCCATCCCCTACCCTACTACCACTGGGAGTGGGGCTCTGTCTCCCCTCCTGCTCCCACCAGAGGGGAGGATACCACTCTGTACTAATTCCCCTTCCCACCACATACGTATAATATCAACAGCCTTCCCTGGCCCCAGCCATCGGGCCCAGCAGAAGGACACAACCAAAGGGCACGCCCCTTTGAACATGCCCCTTCGGCACGTGCCACTGGCATGGCCGCCGGCACGGCCGCCGGCTGCCCACTGATTTTGTAGGGGTGGCCAGGAAGCCGGCTGTCCCCGGCCCTGCTCCCTTGCTAACAGCAGAGGTGGCAAGAGTATCCCATTCCGGCCGCCAGGTGCATAACCCTGACCCCACTGACAATCAGGCTTGGGGGGGGGGGAAACAACCACCCCCTACCACAGTCTTCACAGGGGGAGAGGAGGAGGGGGCCACTGGACCCTGCCCCCAGCAGACACACCCCCAAGGACAGGGAGGGGACAACCACTCTTCTCTGTTCCTTCCACCTCCAGAGAGGGTTTCAGCCGTCATACACCCCCATACAAGATCTCAAGGGGGGGGCTGTCCGTAATCAGTCATTTTGTCCATAGCACACTCCCTGCCTGACATATCGCCACCAGCCCTGCTGTTACAGATACCAGCACGGACTGTTCTCCACTCCCTTCCACTGCTCCTGTGCTCCAACCGGGCTGGGATGAGGCTGCTTGCTGTTCCTGTCACCAAACATCAAACCCCCTCATGACTTCCCCCAAAGGCTGCATATACACATTGAACAAGAGAGGGGACAGAATGGAATCTTGCGGAACCCCACACATGAGGCCTCAAAGAGATGAGGAATAGTCCCCCAGGACCACTGGCTGGGTCCTCCCGGACAAAAAAGAGTGGAGCCAGTCAAGAACAATTCCGCCCACCCCAGCCCGGTCTCACAAGCAAACTGCCAGCATCTCATGACCAACCGTGTCAAAAGCTGCCAAGAGATCTAACAGGATCAGTAAAGTAGATTGACCCTGATCCAGCTCCTGGTGGAGTGCATCAACCAAGGCCACAAGTGCAGTCTCAATGCCATAACCCAGATGATAGCCAGTTTGTGAGGAATCAAGAAAACTGATAAGGTCCAAATGCTTCTGAAGCTGCTGAGCCACTGCCTGCTCAATACCCGTCCCTAAAAATGGAAGGTTAGAGACAGGTTGATAGCTGGCAAGGGAGTCAACATCAAACAATGGCTTCTTGAGCAGAGGTCACACCACAGCCTTCTTCAAGCACCCTGACACTCTGCCCTCCCACGGGGAGGCACTGACCACACCAGCCAGCAGTGGTCCCCGTGTCTCCTGGCTGCCCTTGACCAACTAGGATGGGCATAGATCTAATTCACACAATGTGGCTCTAACTGCCCCAATAACATCTCCCTCATTAATGAACAACATTGACTGAAATTGATCTCGCAACACCGTACAAGACAGGCCATCCATAACCTCTGGCTCTTCTACTGTGACAAGCGCAGCATCGAAGTCTTGGCGAATGCGATCGATTTTATCCAGAAAATAGTCAATAAACATGTCACAGTGAGTGCTGGAAGACTCCAGCTCCAGGTGGAGGAAGGCTGGACTGACCAGTCCCCTCACCCCCTGGAAAAGCTCAGCTGTATGAGACTTTGCGGATGCTATGGAAGCAGCAAAGAACCTCTTCTTGCTGCTCTCACAGCTGCAGCATACGTTTTAAAACTAGCTCTATGCTGCAATCTGTCATCTTCAGTGTGAGTGAAATGCTTCCATCATTCTAACTGCCTCCTTTCCTGCTTCAGCTGCTGCAGGTCCTCCGAATACCACAATGATCTGCATTGCTGATGCCCAGGGAATGGATGCCTGGGAGCCATCTGGTCGATGGCCTCAGTCAGTAGGGTGTTCCAAAGAGCCATGAAGTCATCGAGTGAACAGCCGTCAAGGTCTGAGGGTATTTCCCAAAGAGCGTTCTAGAAACTAACTGGTTCCATCAGTCTCTGGGAATGGACCAACCAAACTGGCCCAGCACCTTTCCGGGAGCTGACATGTGCCAGAAGACGAGCCCACAGGAAGCAATGATCCATCCATGACAAGGGCACTACTGACACGTCCCCAACCAATGGATCCCTTGCCTCAGGCTGTTGCAAAAAAACAGGTCCAGGGTATGTCCCCCCTCATGTGTTGGGCCACTCACCACCTGAGACAGGCCCATGGTTGTCATGGCAGCCATGAATTCATGTTCTACTCCCCCAAGATCAGTGTCAGTGTGTATGTTGAAGTCCCCCAGGACAACAGTCCTCGGGGACCAAAAGACCACCTCCGACACCAACCTTTTAAACAAGACATATCCACACATGCCCCCCATTAACCATGCATTCAACTGCTCATGTGAAGGTGGTGCAGGGAGAGGCTCGCTCCCATGACTCACACACCAGCCACTCATGGAGCACTGCCAAAAAATCTAGAGTGCCCCGTGCAGGGGAAGGCAAAACAATGCATGGGGACAGGCACCCACACATTCCCTGCCCGTATGAACAGGTGCCCCACCCCACCAACAAACAGGTCCGTGACCCCACTGCCTCCTGGTCCTGCCCACAACCCTACCAGGAGCTCTTAAAGGACAGGTGAGCAAAATACAACACATGCGCCTTCATTGTCAGCTGGGACTGCCAGCAGCAGCACCAGCTCCTGCAATCTTGGGCAGGAAGGGGTTATTGGCTGCTACAGCCATTTCGCTGGTGTATTGAGCTGTGTGACATGGCAAAGGACAGGCAGTTGGGTGGGGATTGTGTGGAGGGTGTTGTCGAGTGGTGGTGGCTAGGAAACGGCTGCCCGTATGAATTTGCAGGGCCAATCCAAGTGTGTGGAGGCTGCCTTCAGTCCATACAGGGAGCCGCCAGTTTAAACTCCTCCCACTCACTCCACTTGCATGGGTGGGCGCTCTGTATCTGTGCCACTCAGTAACCGCGGGCACCTCCCCTCCCCCCCAAGCCTTGCTGAGTACTGCCACTTCACTGCTTATCACTGGAGAGGTGGCAATCCCTCCCCACCAGTAGTTCAAGCCCTGAGCTGGGAGCTTGAACTAACAGTGTAGGAAGGAGTTTGAAAGTGGCATATTTGCCCCCAACTTGCTATACAAGCAACTACTGAGGAGAAGCGGAGAGGGCGGGCAATGTAGTGGCAAAAGTGGTGGGGCCCACCTATAAACCAGCCCTGCCCTTACTTTTACACATAGCAGCCTGTTAATGCATTTTCTCCTTCTCCCCGAAAGCTCCTGTAACCTTCTCAAAAATAGTGGGCTTTAGGGTTGCTGGGGTCTTCAACGGTGCATCTGAACATTCATTCATGGTCCACCTTTGATTTTTATTTATTTTTTTGCTTCCCTCCCCTCCCCCCACAGAACCAATTATTTTCAGTGGAAAAACAGTGAGCAAAGCAAAGAAGCTGAACTGCCCAAGTTGAGAAACTGTCATTCAAGCCAACCAGGACTTTAGGAAACATCCACACAGATGAGGAAATAGAGTGCACACTTTCAACTGGAGGTCAAAGATATGTCATTAGAGACACCATTTCCTGATATTAAGGGCTCCAAATCATTAGTCTTTTAACACACAAAATTAATAACTATGATGAAAACCTCTGGCAGGGTGAAAAAAATAATAATTCCAACCCGGAATCTTAATGTACTCCCTGCCTTCTGAAGGATAATGCAGTGCAGACAGCAGAGTTAGAAATAGAACAAAGGGTCAACTAGAGGAATGAAGAGGTGGATGGCAGCTGAAATCTTGAGGTAAATTCACCTGGTCTAGGCAGGGGGTCAGGAAAGACTATGCTTCTTGTAGGTCGCAAACTCACAAAATAGGAGCTGAGTGAACTGCATGAACAGTAGGAGTGTGCATGCCATTTTTCTTATTACAATAACGATAACGCAAATTGTAATTTTCATTTTTGTTATTGCAATAATGAAAATGACAACTGAGAATTGCCTCCGCTTGCCCCTCTGGAGGCAGAGCCCTCCCTACAAAGGGGTGGGCGCCCAGTGAACCCCCCTGCCCACTACATTGAGGAGGCAGGAAGGACTGGAGGAGCCTGAGCGTATAGAGGCATCAGGCCCATACGCAGCCCTCCCAGGCCACCTCCTTCTCTTCCTGGTCCACCCCCTCCATCCATGCAGGGGTCCACCTGCGGAGCGCGAGCTTGGGCCAGGACAGGGGCCTGTAGTGAGTGTCACCTGGCTGCCGTCAGGCGATCCACTTTGGGGACCTGCCTACCTTGGTCCCTACGGGTTTGGCCAGGCCGTGGCTGGCCCCTTTATGGCTGCGCGACCCATGCCTCCTCTGGGCTGGGCTGGGGAGCCCCTTCCCCCCTTTCTCCAGCCCAGGCCAGAGCCAACCGACGTGGCACGAAATGCCCCAAGGCGAACCGTAACTGCTCGAATTGGACTGCAGCCTTTTCCATTTACATGGGGTTCATGATACAAGCCTATCCTGCACGGGCAGTGGACTTGCTGAAGTATGCTAACATCATGCGGCGGGCCTACGAAGCCTGCCCAGCAGGCTCCTGGTTGCGGTACGACGAGGCATTCTGCCACCGGGCTGCATGTACCCCAGGATTGAGGTGGGATTTGCACGCCCATGTTCTCTGGCTCAACTGTATGAGCAGGGTGGGGAATGTACCCAGATCCAACAGTGGCCATTTATTGGCAAAGGGGGGAGCCTCGTCTGGCACAGAGGACTGCTCAGACTTGATGCAGACCTTCCATGCCGTGTCTGAGGAATTGGGCATCCCCCTGGCCCCTGAGAAGACAGAAGGACCGACCACCAGACTGACCTACCTCGGTATCGAGCTGGACACAGAGCGGGCTATGTCTCGCCTTCCCCGGGATAAGTTAATTTCCCTCCAGGCCAAGGTTGACGAATGTGTAAGGGCAGCGAAAGTCACCGTGCGCCAATTACAGTCAGTCCTTGGGAGCCTTAATTTTGCATGCCGGGTGGTGGCACCCAGGCGGGCCTTCTTGTCCCGCCTTTATGCCAAACTGGCCGGCAACCCGCTTCCTCACCACCATGTCTGGGTCACCAAAGAAATGAAGGAAGACCTGTGGATATGGGCCTCCTTCCTAGCAAACTTCAATGGCACCAGTTTCTGGCAGGAACAGCTTTTGCTCGAAACTGAACTCCAGGTGCACTCTGATGCCACTGGGGGAGCGGGATTCAGTCTAATATTCAGAGACCATTGGGAAGCGGCCCCTTGGCCCTCAGAATGGTGCGAGCAAGGCTTAACTAGGGGCCTCACCTTCCTCGAGCTTTTTCCCATAGTGCTAGCCGTCCATCTGTGGCCCAACAAATTGGCAAATCACTCTGTGCTTTTTCATGTGACAACCAGGCAGTTGTTAGGGCTGAAGTGGTGGCAGCAACTTTTACCACGTTGTGACTCAATTCCATCATTTTGGAATTGCCCGTGCCACACCACGGCTTTTCTGCTGACATTCTGCTAATTCCGCCAACATTCTGCAAATTTGGAAACTATCCGAAAAATTACGGAATTGTCGGAAACTGTCGGAAAACCACTGTTCCGCTATTTCGTGGCACTGGCGGAATGGCGGAAGTAGCTAAAATGGCATGTTTCCGCTATTTGTGAAGCCTGTGGAAGTAGCGGAATGAAAGCCTCTGCCACGCCGTACCACTAATTGCAGAAACGCTGTTTCCAGCAGAAATAGCTACCGCTACAACTTTCTGCTACAGCCCTAGCAGTTATTCACATCATTAACACCCAGTCTTCCAGGTCTCCATGGGTTATGGGACTGGTGAGGGCATTCGTGCTTATTTGCCTGAAATCAACATCCTCTTTCAGGCCAGGCATGTACCCAGCCTGGACAACGATGTAGCCGATGCCCTCTCTCGCTTCCAGATGGAGCGTTTTCATTCGCTGGCACCCTGGACCCAGGTGAATCCGGAACCGCTGCCACCATCGGTCTGGAACCTTGGGTGTTAGAGCTCCACGCCACTGTTTTGGGATCTCTTGCACTTTGCACTAGGACCGCCTGCGACAGGGCATACCGGGAATTTCAGCAGTACCGGTTGGCACAGGGCTGGCCCCCAGATTTTCCAATCCCGGAACCCCAGATGCTCCAGTTTGCCATGCATCTAAGACAAAGCGGGGCAGCCCCAAGGACCATAGTGGGGAAGCTCTCTGCCTTGGCCTTTGCGAGCAATCTTGCTGGCCATCCCCCTCCCTCCCCCCCATACAGGGGCTTTTTTGCAAAGTGCTTACTGGAAAGCTGGGCTAGGGAGGCGGGAAGGACCCCAGACCAACAGGCCCCCATTACCCCCCATTTACTGCTGGATTTATGTGTGAGCCTCCCACAAATTTGTTTTGATTGTTGGAAGGTATCGTTGTTCAATTCGTTGTTTAAGTTAGCTTTCTTTGGAGCGTTCTGAGTGAGCGAGATGGTGGCCGAAGGAGCCAGGGACACTTCAGGTAGGGCATTACAGTTACATGACATCCAGATCGGCCCGATGGGAATGGTATTGACCATTCGGCGATCCAAAACAGATCAGCGAGGGAGGGGGCAGGTTGTTACCCTGCACAGGTCTGCTTTGCCGGAGTTATGCCCACTAAGGGCAACTGAAGCTTACCTCAACCTACGGCACCTTACCCCAGGCTCCCTTTTCGGACATGTCGGGGGTCAGCCGGTTGCAAAGTACCAGTTCACAGCTGTTTTGAGAACTGTGTTGTCCCACCTTGGGGTACCATCTTCGACTTACGGCACCCACTCGTTCCGCATTGGTGCTGCAACTTTTGCTGCCAAAAATGGGATGTCCGAACAGGGTATCCAGGAACTAGGCCGATGGAGGTCAAGGGCATTCTGGACTTTGTGCGGGGCGCCCTTTCCCCCTATTCGTATTAATTTCTTCTATTTCCCCCAGGTGGTCTCCCACAGTATCGGAGGCTAGTCTGGATCATCGGCCACAGCCTGGTGCATTGGGCAGGCAAGGCAGCTGGCCAGACCAGATGGGGAACCCAGTTGGAGTTGTCGGCCCGGGCTCAGATTCAGTTGAAGGGTCGCGGAGGAATGAGGTGGCACCAACTACTGCCAGTCCTGCGCGTCCCCGCCCAGGGCCAACCACCCGATGTTCTTGTCATACATCTGGGTGAGAATGACATCCCCTGCCTGAAGGAAGTTCAGCTGATCAAGAACATTAAATTCAATCTATTGGAAATTAAAAAACTTTCCCCAGCAGCTAGACTCATATGGACTGACCTGGTCGAACGAATGTCATGGGGCACCGGGGTACATCCCCGAAAGATCAACCGGACCTGAAAGATGATTAATCAGGATGTGGGTAGATGGCTTACCCAGTTGGGTGGTGAGCGCTGAGCACAGGTGCTCAGCGCTGTATAGGCAAGATGGTGTCCACCTATCGCCGGATGGTAATGACATGTACCTGGAGGCCCTGAAAAGGGCACTGCTTTCCATATTGGATAAGTTATAGGTGTGGGGTGGGGGTCGGGCTTGTCCGGGTACCCCAGTGACCCCTTAGTGGCAAGGGTCCAGTACAGTAAGTTAGATTAGGTCAGAGTGATCATAAGGAAGAGTCATCGCCTTAAGAGATGGGGAGGCCCACCCACTGAAAAGCAGGTATGGCAAACGGCGGGGCCGCTTCCCTGGGAGGGGTGTCGAGCGAGGGTGGTAGGGACAAGTATGGTCCTCTGTCTGTAGGCACCTTTATCCTCACTCGTAATCAAATGTTTGGTTCCCCCTTGCTTATGGGGCCACTGAGAGGGGGAAACATGATGTTCACATTTGGAGTGGTAATTGAGGGTACACCGAAACCACCCCTGTTTGGTTGGTTTATTGTTACAATGTCAATGTTCAAGTACTGGACCCGCATCGCACTAGGCGATTTGCCCCCACCCATTTGTTAATGTAATTCTGATTTGAATAAAGAGTGCCACCATTAAAACCCAGCGCTTGTGTCCCGTCTCCTTCGGTGCGTTGGCGATAATGATAATGAAAATAACGATAATGATAACAAAAACAATAATGTTATCATTGTCATTATCAGTGCTGTGGCAGTTGGGTTTTGGAGGGAAAATGTGGAGAAGGGAGGAGGGAGCAGACATCTCGGAGTGCTAAACAGGGTTGAACTCTTAAACTGTGCCTGTGTTGGGAGGGGTGAACAGCTCAGCAGTATCTGAGCCAATGAGCAGCGCTAGCAGGCTCCTGCAGTCTCATGACACTCTGTGATTGCTCAATGCCTGCTGCCTCCCACAACCAATCAGAGGGGCTCTGGGGGAGGGCACTGTAACCCTTTATAATGGGAGGGCCAGGCTTTTTCTCTCCATTCTGTGAGAGCTCTGCTTGTCAAGCTGCGTTTACAGAACTGGTGCTTGCACACCAAAACTCTCCCTAGCCCTCATTGTATTACCAATACCTTTTCTTCCTCCCTTTCCCTGCCCTTCTCCCCCTGTACATTATATTTAGATAGACAGACAGACAGACAGACAGACAGACATGGAGACACATATAGACATATAGAGAGAGACATATAGACATATAGATTAGATTAGAATAATTATATAGATTAGATATAGATATATGTTATAGACATATAGAATAGAATAGTTATATAAATCATTGATTAGATAATAGTTTTCCTTTTCCCTTCCCCTGTCTCCCTTAGATTTAGATAGATATTAGTTGTGTATGGGAATCTATACCAATACCAAAAATAAAATCTTCGTTTGAAACGGTACCGATACCAATAACGGTACCGATAACGACAATGATAACGAAAACAACATTGTCGTTAATAACAGTAATGAAAACGACATTTTAAAATAACTAAAACAAAATGAAAATGCCATGGGGGCCTGGTGCACACCCCTAATGAACAGGGGTAAATTAAATTTAATTATTTTCTAAACCTTTGCTGGAATCGTGAAATGTTTTGACAAATATTTGTTCTCTTATTAGTTCCACCTCTTATCCAAGGAGTGCCACAGACTGAACTATGAGGAAGAGGATTAATTTTCAAATAAAAGTCGAGTCACCAGGTATTATAACTAATCATTTCCATAGTGCTTTCAGTGTCCATCCAAAGTGCTTTACAATCCTCCTTATTAATGCAACCCCCACAGTGACCCTGCACGGTATCCCCATTTTACATTGTCTTAGCAACTGATGGTAAGAGACAGTGGCTTGTCTAGGACCACTTAACAAGACCATAGCTATGAGGGGATTTGAAACCTGGTCTCTCAAGTCCATTGCCTCATTCACTAGGCTACACTTGCTCCCAGGAAGCTCTAATCTAGTCCATTTTAGTATACTAGTGAGAAGGCTTCAGTTTTTGCAATAAACATGTGAAAGTCTGGACAATTACATGAACCAAACAACAATTCCCTAAAGTACATTTACTCAAACTGAATGATACTATTTTGGAAGAAGTTCAGACGTTTGAATGGCACTACTTTGGAAGAAATTTTTCAAGGCACAAATATGGAAATTATGTGCCCAACTCTCACTGACTTTCAAAAGGCATCCAATTCCCATTTGTGCCTTCAAAAATCTCCCCTTGACTGTAGCTTGCATGAGACTATTTACTAATGTATCACAGATGGCAAAAAGTAGGGTTTAGATGCTGATAATGGCAGTGTTAAAAACTGTAGCATGAGGTACTATTGTACAGCAGAGCTGCTGTTTTCTGAGCACTCTTCGATGGCAGAGTGTGTTTTCTTCCTCTGGAGGTGTAAAGTTGCATGTATTGTTAATTTTCATTTTATAGCTTTCATCTAGATTAGCGCTTGTGAGTCTCCAAAGTAGTATCAGTTGCCTGAAATTCTGATTCTTCAGTGTTGTGTGGGTTGCCTAAATGTCAGCTGGTCCGGGGGAACTGTTTTTAAAAAGAAGAAGAGCTGATCTGACATTCTTCAAAGGGAAGCCTGGGAGAATCGTCGTCTGCACCTGGGCTTGTTATATACACCGAGCAACAGGGAGAGCGCTATGAATGCTGTCACTCGAGCAGTGAAAAGGGGGACAAGGCAGCCATGTCAAAAATGACAATGCTCCTTTTGCTAGGCTTGCAAAAGATGTCTGCAGTGATGTGACTGCAGCTGACACCAAACAACATAAGTGGCTGGTTTTTACAGTAGATTGAAATTCACCCAGCTCCCTCTGTTCACTGTGATGACTTTCAATGCTAATTCTCAGTGAGTGAGGCATGAAATATATTCACATGCGATAAACAGTTAGTCCACTTTTAAGTTATTTGAGGTACCTGGAATGAAAACATCTGTGCCTCTCTTGCTTTTGTGCGTTTCTTTCTGGGTTTCAATTATGCAGTCAAACACTGGGAAACGGGGAGAACAAGTATGCTGATCTAGTTCTTTTTCTTTTCTTTCTTTCTTTCTTTCTCTCTCTCTCTCTCTCTCTCTTTTTAACGGATAGGAGTGAATACTTGTATGTCTGAGCAGAGGGAAACATAAGATGAGGAGCAAACTATTCTTCAGCACAGAATAGAGCAACTAAATTGATGCAAAGTGCTTTACAGTACTCCTGTAGGTCTCCTTAATTTTTTCTTTTTTAAAAAAAAAGGGGGGGGGAAATCCCCAATGCTCAACGCTTTTCTCGTGCAAAATGGGGGTTATTTACATTTTAATTTGGAAATACATTTTTAGTTTTTTGGGGTGTTGTTTTTTCCCCCCTTAAAAAAGTTTAACAGACCTAATAAGATTTGGATGTGCACCAAGTCACAGGCACAACAAATCTGTTTGGCACAAACATGCTCACTGTAATGATTGTGTTCCTATGTCTCAATGGACTTGGGCATTGTGTCCCTGGGTATATCCCTGTTTTGAAAGTATTTCTGTCTCTCCCTGTGTCCCCCCCCCCCACTTCCAACCACTCTCTGTCCCCCTCTCCCTTGTCTCTCTAAGACCGTAAGCCCTTCGCAGCAGGGATCTGCCTCTAATGATTGTTAAGTGCCAGGTACATTGCTTGTGCCATATAAATACTTAACAATAATTGTGGCATGGTACATTATTTTATAACACCTTCAAGGTATACCCCCTATCCATTTTGTCCACACAGCTACAACTCTTGCCTTGTTGTCTCACCTCTTGATGACTGACACCTCTTTTTCTCTGGACTCGACAAATCCCATCCATTTTATATACACTATTCAAACCACTGCTGTGCTGCAAACATTTCCATGGCTTTGGCCACAGCAGCCCATTCTCTTTGTATCCTTTCACTGGCTTCCTGTTCTCTTTCACATTTGGCACAAACAGCTTGCCTTTGCTTTTAAGGCCCTACACAGCCCACTCCTGTCCAACCTAGCCCCTCTCATATTGACCTTGAGATGGCAGCTTCCACCTCTGCTCTGCCAAGGATGCCAGCCTTTATCACCTGTTCACTATTTTTTTTTGCACAAGAACAATTGCACCTTTTTGCATGCTACCCCTCATGTAGGGTTTGGGAAGAAAGTCCCCCATAAACACCTGCAAAGATATCTCATTGTCCTCTTTCAAATTCCTCCTTCAACTCCCCTCCCTTAAACTGATCTAGTGCTGGGATGATATAGTGGATTTTATCTCAGGTGCTTTATTGTTGGGTCTTGCTCTCATGCCCAGGGTCTAGCTGGGATGAGAGAGAGTCTCTCTGACTTGGGAGGTGGGAGATTTTCTTCTGGAGAATGGGACAAAGCTGCTCATCTTGAGATATCATGCTTGAGTCATCTGGGTATACCTATGTGTCCCTCACCAAATCAGCTCCCTACCATTGCAGAAGCCTTTTGACATTTGTGCAAATTAGTTCCCCCTGTTCTGCCTCTGTGGAACACTATAATTCAGTTGTTTGAAGGCTGGTATATAATTTAGGGTTTGAGGATATAACAGAGGGTGGTGTAGTGAGATTTTGTGGCCTATCCTATACAGGCAATCACATCAGGACAAAATGTCATATGTGGCTCTCTTCTTCCCCCAGCATCTGTTTCTGGTCTCATTCACATATTATACATCCATGAGTGAAGGGACTGCTCTGAGGCTCTCTGATGTCTGAGGTCTCCTGGTTTCTTTGCAAGCCCCATGTGTTCTGCTCAAAGCATAACCTCTTTGGGGCACAGACTGCCCTTGGTTATGTATGATACAGTATTTTATACAGGGGATTCTTAACAGTTGATTGAGGTCACTACTAATGCTAAGACTGTTCCTTCACTATTGCTTTTGATCTTCTAGAATGACTTAATAGAAAACAGATAACTAAAAGTTTTGGAGGAGAAGATGCTCTGGAACTTCAACTACATCAGTACATATGTGAGCAAAGGTCACTGAGAGTTGAGTAAATATTAACCACCATTGATGAGTCATTATAAACATACGATGCCTGATTATCTTCACAGAGTTACTGGGTAAATCCAGAACAATTACACTGAAGCCAATGGAATTACATTGGTGTAAGTATGAAGAAAAACAGCTCCCCATGTAATAGCCTTTTATTTATTTTATTTTATGAACTTAATAGTAGGTCTTTTTCCCTTTATCCCTCTCATTGCCTATTTTTAAACAGCTATTACCCAACTTCTCTAAAAAGTCTTTTCCTGCACTTTTTTGAAGAGGGGGATTTCCATATTTGTTTCATTTCCAATAGTAAAGATGTCTGACCCAGTCTTCCTTGTAAATATTTTTCATATTTAACATGAACAAAGTCACAATTTAAATTTTAAAAAACACCCAAATTTTTTCTATGTCTTTGAGGAAGGGAGAAAAAAGAGACTCAAAGCCGAAGGGAAATATGGAAATTCCTTTTTACTAAGCAGAAAAGAAAATGTATATGCTCCACTGATTTTACTGTTGAATTTTCCCTCCCATATGGATTTACTCTTTTCTGTACTGTTAGGTGTGCCTGCCAGTTGTGCTTTGCTGTTTGTTGACCTCTGATAAGCAGCAGAAGCTGTAAAGTGTTCTCTCTTTCTCTCCCTTCCCAGTAATCTACATTTTTCTCCAACCCTGATGGACAATTCAAAGACTTAAGGCACAATCCTCCAGCTGACTAGGGCTGGTGTTAGCAGGGCCCGAGGAGTTTTTCTGTCCTGGGCAAAACACCTTGCGTAACCCTCTCCCAACTAGCTTCCCTTAGGAGAAGGGCAGGGTATACATTTGACTAAATAAATATTGCAAGTCCCCAGTATGGAAGAGAGGGAAGAAGAGGAGCACTGGTCCCACCCACACTGTCAGTCACACATTGATGCAAGGTGATGGTAGGTGCTCCTGACTCCCACTGCTCACCTGAACAGAGCAAAACAGGAACACTGTGTCCATTTACACCGTAAGTCCCGAATATTTATTTATTTATTATTTATTTATTCACATTTCGATGCTGCCCCTCCTGCTTATGAATCTCAGGGAGGCTGGGGAGGACGTTCCATTGCCTGCAGAGCAGCAGTCCTTAGGGATTCTGTCTGGCGTTTTGGAAGCAGTACCGAAAGGTCCACAACAGTGATAACACCCTTCTATGCTGTCCCCACAAGGCTTCTGCCCTGGACAGGATGTCCCCTCTGTCCAGGGGATGGGCAGGCCATTGGCGCAAGTCCTGTTCACTTCAATGGGATTTCTGTCAGTACCACGGTCTGGCGCCAGCACCAATCTGCCGCTGGATTGTACTGCCTGGCTGAAGTCCATTTACAGACTTTTAGGTCCCATTGGATTGCGGCCTCAGACTCTCTCTCCCTCCCCTCCAAAAATGGCAGGAAGTAGAGTGGATCTATAGAATCTATACAGTTGTGGCCCACGCTCTCACCACTTTGCCCATTATGCCTTTTCAGTATTTAATAAGGCGGAATAAAGGCTTTTATTTTATTAATTATTAATTGACCTCTTTACATTGTGAAGGAAGGCTGTGGGAAGGAGATGGATAGTGGAGGAAGGTGTCCAAAGGATAGTTGTAAATGAAGCAAGATTTCCCTGATTTTCAAGAGAAAACACACACTCTTTTCTGACTTTATGCTACTACTTTACCTAATTATAGCTAGGCTTTTTTATGGATAAGTATACAAAATATGGGGGGTGGGGGGGCAGAGAGAATAAGCAGCTTGGTTCCTGGAAGGAATTTCTTTGTCACTGAAAGCAGCAAGTAGTCTCCCCCCGCACCCAGGTCTTTGTTTACTCTGAAGAAGGTGAAGCAGTAACTCACCGTGCGGGTGCAAGATGTGATCATTTACTTGTCAGTTACGTAGCAGAAAAATCCCTCTAAATGATAATTGTTGTAAGAAGGGATTTTTTCCCCCTACATCATGAAGCTAGTGGTTGAATATTCTTTTTCAGCCATGCTCTCTGCTGTCATTTGTTCCTGCCTGTTTTTTAATACGTGCCTTTGTGCATTGCTACAGTCACAATCTATTGTGTTCTATCTGTTGGTACAAAAGCTATTAGGTGGTCCCCATGGCTGGACTTCTCTACCCTCTTGCCACATTTGCTCCATTAATAGAACCACTTACACTTGAGTAGTCCCACTATGGAACTATTCCTGGGCACTATTTCAGGACTGTGGCCTGTATCTGTGGGTGTGTAAACAGCAAGCCTGCCTCTTCAGTTGTTTAACCCAGGTTTGAGTCTCAAGTCCTCGGAGCAAAGGCACATGATTCAGTAGCTGCTTCCAAAGTCCCCTGCTCAGGGCGGTTTATTTTGCAGAGGTTACAGTCTCTTTAGCACTGTTTTCCAACACTCCATTGAACCTTGCACCAGGCCTGCCTCCCAGGTCCTGCTACTCCTAACCCCCTACCAGAACAGAACCAGCCTCACACTACGGGTATTCTTCTGTCTCCAGCTAAGCCCCGGGCTCTTTATATGGACTGGAGTCAGCTGATTCCCCTCTGCCCACAATCAGCGTCCCTTCAGTGGGCTTGAATTCCCTCCCTCGAGGAAAATCTAGGCCAGGAACAGGGGAAACTAAGCACATTAACCCCTTCAGGGACTGCTCACCCTGAATTTGAAACAGGGTATCTATGGGTTGGAATAACTGACCTGCTGGCAAGCCAGCAGGTCCATTTCAAGTAGACGAGATGCCCATTCTTCAGTCAAATTGATAAAAATGATAACAATGAACATATATTCAGTTTTGTTTTAAAGTTCTCATATGGCGGGGATAAAGGGTGGATTTCGTTACTTAAAGAGACATGCTTTAAGAAACCAGAATGAATGGCAATATATAGGTGCAAAATATTTTGGAAGCGATAACGACATTCCCATTTTCATTATTGCAATAACGATAACAAAGATAAATAATAATGAAATTAATAACGATAACGACAGTCATTGATTTTGTTATTGCCTGGCAGGTGTTTTTTGGAGGGAAATGTGGAGAGGGGAGGAGAGAGCAGACATCTCAGAGCCAGAAACAGTGTTGAACTCTTGAACTGGCCTATGATGGGAGGGGAAGGACCTGATGAATGTAATCACTGACCAATGAGCAGTGCAAGCAGGTCCCAGGCAGTTGAATAGCACCCTGTGATTCCTCAGTGTCTGCTGCCTCTCAGAACCAATCATGGGGGCTCTGGGGCGGGCACTACAGCACTTTATGTTGCAGGCAAAGCTGTTTGACTCTTGTTCTGTGTTAGCTCTTGCTGTGACAGGCTGCATTTACAGCACTCTGGTGCTTGCACTAAAAACTTTCCCAGCCCTCAGTGTTATACCTTACCTTTCCTTATACCCTTTATTTTACCTTTTACCTTCCCCTGTCTGTCTCCCCCATACATCTATATAGACAGATATAGGTTTAAGTATATAGATTAGATAGACAGATATAGATTACAGATATAGATAGAGATCAGATAGATAATATACTGTACCAGGGAGCAGTCCAGGGGGGCTGCTACCCCTTTAAGAAGGGGACTGTGGGTGCCAGTCAGAGGGTTTGGCGTACCCAGGGGTGTAGCAGCACTAGCCCCAAAGCTGGGGGTCAGCCTGTAGGGAGCACAGGCTGAGAAACCCCTGTGACAGAGTGGGCAGGTTACTGGCCCTTTAAGGCTGGAAGAGTAGAAGCCTGGCCACGCCCACTCTGCTGTATATAAGGAGAGACTAGGCAGAGAGGAAAGAGTCTCTTGCCAAGGAGCCGAAGGAACAACATCTCTCTGAGAAAGCCGGCTGCTCTACAATCTCCAAGGTGCTGAAGACTGGAGAACCAGCAGGACCCAGGCAAGTGGGAGAGGCTGTGCCCAGGAGGAAGTTTCTTGCCTGGGGAAGGCTTGGTTAGAACCTGGGGTTTTAAGGCCTGGTTGGATGGACTTTGGGGGGTTGAGGTTGTATTACTCCTGAGTCTATAGAGATGGACCTGGGCCTGTAGGGTGGAGGCAACTGGGCCGGCAGCCCCAGGTACAGAGCACACGGGTTGTGTCCAATAAAGGACTGTAGACTAAGACCCTTTGGACTGTGTGGTGTGTCCTGAGAGGGTACCCCCTGCCTGGAAGAGGGGGACTCAGCTGAGGCTCAAGGGTGAAACGGCGTAGCAGGGGGTGAGCAAATTCCCTTGAGTGACACCCCAGTCCCCCGTGTGGCCATGCCCCCCCCCCATTACAGCACATGGTGGAGAATGCAGGCATAGCACCACCCGCTGGTGCATAGTGGAAGTGCACCCAACCTTGACTGTTGTCTGTTGGAGCTGTACCTGTGTGAGCTCCCTGGTGGAAGGTGAGCCCAGGCGCCTGCAGCAAATGAGACTGGAGGACTGTGCCCAGTCAACATGTGGATTGTAACTAGACACTGGGAGAGAGCAGTAGAGCTTTGCACCTGGACCAGACATGAGGAGTGTGGAGTGCACTTGGAGTAGCTCAGCCAGGACAGGCCTTGAGCTTGACTAGAGCCAGGAGGTTTGCCCAACCTTGACACGATGTGGATGCCAAGCAGTATGGTGGCAGGAGGTGCAGGCTGGAGTTGGAGATGTACTCTGACAGTCCTCAGCTTGTGGAACTTTATAAAGCTGGAGCTGAGGGGGCGTGACCAGCAGCCAGGAATGAGGACTGTAACATGCAAGTACTGGGGACCCAAGGTGGGAGGTACTGTGTGGCGGTGTTATAGTTGTGGTCATCTGAGACATTGCTGGAGGGCCTGCTGGAAGACAGAGCAAGGCCTCCAGAATACCGGGACTCTGGGGAACCAGAAAAGGGCTTTCAGTGAGGGGTGGGGGTGGGGCTTCCGCACATTGTATTGTATTTTAAATTGTTTAAATTGTGTTTTTTTTAAATTGTATTGAATGTTGTTCACTGCCCTGGGCTGCCCTGTGGGCAGGAGGGGCGGGATATAAATTTTAAATAAATAAAAAAAGGGCAATTCAGGGGACCAGAGGTCAAAAAGGTAAAGCCTGGGGGACCTGTGGAGGAACAGGCCAGGTACTTTTGGGGGGGCCCTGCAAAAAAGACTTGCCCTAGGAAGAGGCCCAAGGGGGGAAATAACTCAAAGGCCTGCTTTACCTGTGGTTACTTGGGACACTACTGGAGGGAATGCCCTGTAACCAAGTGTCCTGAGGAAGAGGTAAAGACTCTGGGGGTCTAAAGAAAGAGAACCCTTTTGGCAAAAGCAAGAGGGGGCCAGTCACAAATGGCACAGTGCTGGACTTTTTGGGAAAGGGGACATGTGAGGAGAACATGCCCCAGGAGGGCCCAGAAAGAGGCCAAGAATCCCAACAGAGTTGCCACTAGGGAAAAGGCTACTCAAACAGACAACGTGGGCTGTGAGGAAGTCAAGCCTAGTGGAGTGCCTGTGGGTATCCAGGGAGTAGTTGGGGGTCAGTCAGGAGTGGATAGACCTGAAGACCTCGAGACCCTGAGGAGAATGACCCTTCAAATGGTGACTGACACTGCCTTCATCTTGAAGGAGCTAGAGGCCCTCAGAGAGGGGCAGGTGGTCTCGAGACCTGAGAGGAAGGACCAAGAGACCATGACCAAGATCTCTAGTAACATGGTGGTTAAAATAGCACAGGAGAACCTAGCTCTCCTCAAGGAAGTGGAGGAGCTAAAGGTTGCGCTGGGGGAGTCCTGGAGACCAGGAGACAAGGCTGGGGAGGATGCACCCGCCTCAGAGTTAAGCCCTGGGAGACAGGAGGTACAGTGGCTACCGGGAAGTAGTTGTTAACCTGCCAGAGTAGTCTGGCTTTAAGTGTCGCAGTGTGGGATAGTTGGAATGGAAGTGTGGGCCACTATCCCAACCCCAAAAAAGGGGAACAAGAGGCCTAAGGGCCTTAAGGGCACCTAGTGGGCCTAAGAGTCGCAGGGTACAGGGAGGTGATTGAGCTGGTACCCTCCTGCACCTAAGAACATAGAGGTAGAAGTACAGGGGGGCGGTTGAGCCGGTACTTCATGTGCCTAAGGGGAGGGGAGCAGGGTGTAGGCAATTGAGCCGGCTGGGGTCAACTGAAACTAAAATCCCTAATGGGTTGGTGGAGTAATGTAAGGGGCTGTGGAAATCCCCTATGAGTCTGTACGTTGAGTGGAGGAGTGCTCCCCAACAGGAAGAGTTAATTCCCTTAGACAGTTGGGTGGAGGTGGCTCCCCAACTGATAAGCCTGGCGGAACGGGCCCAACTATAAGGGGAGATGGAGGTCAGGGAGGGCATTAAAGCCCAGTTTGGGGTGCTAGACCCTGGAGTGTGGGTGCTAGACTCTAAACGCCTAGGTGGGGTGTTAGACTCTGTGGTTTGGGGGCTAAACCCTAGGGTGCGAAGCTGCACCCTGCTAGAGATAGAAGCCAGTCTTCTCAGAGAGAAGCCTGTCTCCCTAAAGGGGGAGGGGTGTAGCAGGGAGCAGTCCAGGGGGATGCTACCCCTTTAAGAAGGGGTCTGTGGGGTGTGGCAGCGCCAGCCCCAAAGCTGGAGATCAGCCTGTAGGGAGCACAGGCTGAGAAACCCCTGTGACCGAGTGGACAGGTTACTGGCTCTTTAAGGCTGGAAGAGTAGAAGCCTGACCATGCCCCCTCTGCTGTATATAAGGAGAGACTAGGCAGAGAGGAAGGAGTCTCTGCCAGGGAGCCGAAGGAGCAACATCTCCCTGAGACACCCCAGTGTCCCGTGTGACCCTGGGGGACCCGCCCCTTGCTACATATACCCTATAGCTTTTTCCTTTCCTCTTCCCCTATATGTCTCCCCCTGTCCATATTATAGATAGGTAGATAGTAGGGATGGGACTCTGGGCAAAATTTCAGTTTCGGTCAATGTTGGTTTCGGTTCTCATGATTTTCGGTTCTTTTTTTGTTTTGGTCCTATCGGATCTTTTGCGTTGATTTTTGTCCCGGATTTTTAACATTGCGGTTCTTCAATGGGGGACGAACTGCAATGTTAAAAATCAGTACAAAAATCAATGCGAAAGATCAGATAATACCAAAACCAAAAAAGAACTGAAATTTCGGATTAATCCGAAATGGCCATTTTCAGAAACCGAAAATCCCATCCCTAATAGATAGATACTAGGCTTTTTATTATATATTAGCATTATAGGACAGGAATAGGATAGATAGATATACAGAGGCCATTTTTACACGGATGCCCATCACTCCCCGCTCAGTGGTCCAGTGGATGTGGGGGGGGGGGGGGGGAGCAGTGGGGGGGGGAATGGTGTTCTCCCATGTGAACACTGGGTGGGGGTGTGTGCACCCTCCAGAAAATGGGAGGAAGCTCTGTGGGTGGAGATGGGAGGAAGTGCACCCACCCACCTCCGCCCACCATGACAAAACACTCATCCACCCACCCACCTCCATCCGTGTAAAAAGAGCCTTAGATAGAACACATATCAGATAGACGTTTATTGATATAGATACTTAGATAGGAATATATTGCATATATTATAGGTTATTAGGTGTAGGTTTAAGGTTAGACATACAGATTAGTCATTTTTCATATTGTCATTGTGCACTTATTACTACTGCATTATAATGAGAAAGGGAGGACGGAGTTAAACTTCTGAGATGTCTGGGGCAGGTGTCTGCTGGCACTTCTGCCACTGGTGGCAGCCCACAACGGAGACAATGCTGAAAACAAAATCTTTATCGTTCGAAATCGATACCGATAACGAATAACAATATTTTGTTAACGAAAATGAAAACAACAGTTTTTAATAACAAGAAATTGAAAAACAATATGGGTCCCTGGTATACACCCCTACCCCAACCCACTTACTCTGGATGCATTGACCTTGGATTGGGGTCAGTGGCCCCGAACCACAAACCACTTGTTCCACTTGGAGAGGGAGAGGCAGGCCTCACTGCTGCGGGGGGTGGTGTGGTCAGGAGGTGGAGGACTTTCTTAGGGGCACCTTGCATGCACACACTCTGTGTGCATGTGCAATTGTAGTTTTGGTCTGCACGCACACAGACCTTGGATCAGGGCCTTAATAAATTGCAGCATTTCTAATTTTTAATGGTAATTTATAAGAGAAGATTTCTGTTGGATCGTTCTGAGAAGTATGAGAGCCATTACAAAATTGGAATTAATAGGAGCAGTGGATCTAAATTTCCCAGTCTCTCTTGAAAATTTCTAGCTCCAGTATTTAGAAAAACCGGCCTGTCAGGAAACTTATCCTGAGCAAAATTTCAGTACTTACAAATGTATTCATAAATGTGTACACACATTCCCATTTTACAGATGGGGAACTGAGACTGAGAGTAAAGGTATAAATTAGTTATCCTTCCTGAGGGCACAAACCCTACTCCCTCTACCCAAATTAACACACTGGACTGCACTTTGCAAGGAAAAGAATAAGAAGTAAAGCAAATAGTGGACTTCATATCTGCAGATATTTATTCATGTTTTTGGACAGCTATCAACAGCATCAGCATTTGGGTACTTTGTCTCATCTGCCACGCATATGCAACTTTGCTAATAGCATCAAATGAAATAACAAAATACAGAAATAAGCATAATGAAGCAACAAGTAAATTAAATGAAATATCCAAAATGGATATCGAACAAACCGAAACAAATTGTGGTTATTGCCTGCTTCATTGAATCTAATTGATTAGATTTGCACCTGGATTGTCAGGTTGCGGTGAAGGCCAGGAGTGCGTTTCATCAACTCCATCTGGTGAGAAGACTGCAACTATTTTAAAATCAGATTTAGACCTGGCTGCTGTCACAAACCTCGAGGCTAGTCTACTGCAATGTGCTCTACATGGGGCTGCCTTGGTGATTGATCAGAAGCTGCAGCTGATGCAGAATGCAGCGTCCCATTTCTGTCAGGGATGGGTCACCAGGAGTATATTATACCTGTGCTCCAGAGTCTGTATTGGCTGCCAATAGCTTTCCGAGCACAACTCAAGATGCTGGCTTTGGCATAAGCCCTAAACAGTTTGAGCCCCAAGTAACCCTCGCGTTCCATTGCAGCCCCTGAGGTCAGCTAGGAGTGTCCACTTGTCAGGTACCATCTGCCCAACAGGTTTCTACAGTGAGGGCACAAAGAGAGGCATTCTCGCCTCCGTGGCTGTCCCACGATTCTGGAACTCCCTCCTCTTGGAGATTCATCTAACCGTGAGCCTGCTTATCTTCCAGAGGCAATGTAAGACTTTTTTGTTTGGCCAGGCTTTTGGCAGACTGGGATAGGATTGTGGTGTTGTGGGTTAGGGGATTTTATCTGTTTTTGCTTGGTTTTATTGGGGTGTATTACTAATTGGGTCTATTTTGTGTTTTTTGTATATATTTATGTATTATAATCCACTCTGATTATGTATTATACTCTGATGTATTATAACCCAAAGGAAATGGACAGGATAAAAATATAAATATAAACAAATTTGTTTTGTCAGGGGAAAAAAAGTAATATTTAAAAATAATATAGGAATCCCAGATAACTGAGTACAGGTGCAGTCTGTGACAGTATGAAAATGGATAGCAAAACTGGTGTAGAGATGCTGTGTGAAACAATGTAAAACTGTGTAAACCTCTGGGGAAAATAAAGGGAAATATGTAAATGTATGTTTTGAGTGAGTGTGATATGAATGGAGTGCGAGTCATAGGGTGTTTTCACAAAAGACACTCTCCACCCACCTCCCACCCAATATACATGTTACAGGGCACCCATAGGGCAACACTGCAGCCCTGCAACACATATAGTGGGTGAGTAGTGGGTGGAGAGTGTCTTGTCTGAAAATGGCCATTGTCTGTGCTCTAGAAATATCCTAGAGTCTAGCAAATACAGGTAGTGTAAGGATGAGGAGATAAGTCCTTTGTTGCTGTTCTAAAGTAGCACTCTGTCGTGTGACACAAACACTCGCTTTGTTCTAACAGTACAAAAAAGAATCTTTATTTGAATTTTAAACATGTTGTAAATGAGATATTCTTTCTCTCACAGTAGGGCTTCTGCAGTGAACTATGGTGTTGAATCAGACTCTCTGACTCCAACTTTACGCAACCCCCAGACCCTTCTTGAATTCCATGAATTAGAGAGAGAGCACACACATCCTCACAGGCTTGTGACTCTAACAACCCCTCTGATTAGCGAAGTGCATGACTGAAGGGTGAAGTGCATGACTGGGGAACCTGTACGTTATCAGATCTTCTCATAAAGGAACACTACATGCAGCGGGATTCACCACAGATCTAGGCTTTGTCATGTGCCAATTGAACATGCTCCCATAGGGCCCTTCTGCACCATGCAACTAAGGGCGTTTTTACACGGACCCTTCATTCTGGGATTAGGAGAAAATAATCCCAGAGTTCAATAGTTTACTAAAAGTGTAGCTGTAGGCCATTGCTTGACAAACAAACATACACAAACAAATACATACATAATCCAGTCCCTAAAAACTGTTCATGGATAACCCCGCTTCCCAGCTCCTAATATAAACAGGTATTTTCCGTGAGTTCAAACTAGAAAGCCTACAATAAATCAGGGCTTCCCTTTTAACGCTTAAATCCAGAAAACTTTTAGCACAATGGATAACCCTGGATCTAGGAGGGAATAAGGACCACATCCTTTACTACCTACAAATTGGTGGTATTTAAGGAGAACAAAACATCCCATATACATAAAGGTAAAAACAGACCCTGGAGGAAGGCCAAATATGTGACCAAAAAGAGCAATTGCATAAATGGCATAGAAGCATAAAGGAGCCTTAGAATACCTACAAACCACAATTCTATATGCTGATTCTACAAAGCTATCAGCCTATGGAGTAAGCAAGAATCTTAAAATTTAAATAAACAAACCTATAACAGAAGGAAAGTCCTTAACAATGCCCAATAAATAGGAAGTACACATGTTCATAAAGCAATTGGCTGATTGGCAAAATAATACATAAATAAGCCCATTATCTCTAGTATAAAATTACAAAAGGGGAACAGGGCAATAATACTTCTAAATACATTCATTAATCAGACCC